>WUAP02079335.1:0-17198 GCA_015163945.2 Stichodactyla helianthus
GAAAAATTTCTAAGTCCCACTCGTGTGTTCGGAAACCTATGACGTACTTGGTTAACCCGTACACGACGATAGTACCTAAATTGCTAGTGTAAACGGGTCTTTATAGACTATTCATACCATTTTTGTTATAAGCACACAGAATACTTGTATGGATGCTTTCTCTTAGTGCAAACCTTGAATAAACCGCCATTATCTTTTTCCAGGTCTTTAGGTATAGCACGACGACTACGCACTGTGTACACTAGAGCAGAAGTCCAAAGTCTACAGGATATCCACGATGAACTGACAGACCATCTTTACGAGACCGACTACTTACAACAAAAGGCGCGGGAAAAACTCGAAGAGATAAGAAACACTCCGCAAATGCGTCATAGCGGTCATGACAGTGGATACCAGTCTCCACGAGTGGGACCGCCCTCCTTGCGTAACCATAGCAACAAGTATTTGATTGACGTGCTAGAAGATGCAGAAAAGATCAAGGCAGAGAGTATTGAAGCGTCTTTGAGAATGGAAAACGAGGTAGAGAGATTGAAGGCTAAAAGCATTGACATGGCCAAAGACCTAGTTGCGCTGAACAAAGTTATCGAATCCCAAAAGAAGGAACTGGTAGAGTTGACAAGAATGAAAAGAAATCACGAAATGACCGAGAAAGAACTCGAGCTGGACGAGTATACCTACTAGAACTGGTCGTCATTCTTATCAATGGTCCTCATCAGAACGGACAAGAATTTTTGGTCGGTCAATAGTTCGCTGGTCGCTTTATGTACTGAGTTCTATCGACAGAGGGGCCGAGACGTGACATTGATTTATTTATCAATTAACATTTATTCCCATTAATATATTTATATTATAATTATCGTCTTCATTTTTTGACAAAAATATAATATTTCATACTCGCAGCCTGTCGTTTCTGCCACCTTGACACTGGTCAAAACTAATACTGCTCTCCTGTATACTTTAGCATGAACGTTTAATCGAGAGGAAGCCATAAAAAGGAAAATTCTACTGCCGCCATCTGAAGTTGTCTGGTTCACAGAAGCGGCTTTTGATATTGGTAGACACAGTTACATATGTGTTATGTTGTTAATTTTTTCGTATATAATCATGGTTCTTCAAGTACTACTGTCGTTACTTAGATCATCCCGAAATACTCTTTTCCTAGCCGGGACCGTTCAATTTTATTGTGATGGGGAGTTGGTGGAATTTTAACGGCGTGACTAGGATGAATCCTGGATCCCCCTAAAGCCCTGTTTGTTCATGCACCCCTCACCGATCTACAAATCCCCCCACCCCCGATGTAGTATGAACGGTGCTTGACTAGGAAAAGTCTCTGGTTCAATTCTAAGAAAAAGCTTCTGGTTTATGAAGCTTTTCAGTACAGTTATAAAACTAGCATGAATCATTTTCCTCGTTTCTATACATATACTGATTACCTTTACAGTCAAGCTAGCTGAAGCGTACCCCTCTAGACTGGATTAATAAATTTGTTATTCGAATATTGAGCCATTCGCATACTTTTATGCACGGGATTTTGTACGTTAAACTGACACATTTGGATGAGAAACTGTCTGGTTTTACCAAATATGGCGAGTAATAGCTTGTTTGTCAGCAAAATCCCGTGCATAAAAGTATGCAAAAACATTAAAAGTGGTCATACTATTTTCAAACGGAATGCATTCCTGAAAACGATTAATGGTTCAATATTCGAATAATAAATTTAATAATCCAGTCTAGGGGTTACGCTTCAGCTAGTTTGTAATTTTACCTGCCTTTTTCTCATTACTTTCAAGTAAAATTAAGACTATTTTGCTTTTGCTTTTGGGGTGTCTTTAGCTTGTGCTTTTCGCGATGTTGTTTTCGTTGTATTCTTAAATTTTTTGTTGTCTCCCCTATAAATAAATAATTTTTTTTTTAATCGCTATCACCATCACACCACAATCACCACCAACACCACCATTACTCGTAATCCCCCATCGCACCATTAACCCTACCACCATCACTCATCACCTTTCATCCCCTAACACACCAGTACCATCACCCCATCATACCGCTACCACCATCACCATCACCATCACCCATCACCCATCACCCATCACCCATCACCAACACCATCGTCATAAACCTCGTCGGTAATACAAAGCGCGCATTCGCATCGGTAACGTAATTTGGACAACTTCCACGACATTCCAGATTGAGCCTGCTCGTGAAGGCTTCTGGTCTAACTTACTTGCTCATGACGGTTCTGTTCCGACACCCTTTGCCTCCTTCCCAGTGCGATGTCTTTGCCTTGGTGGTGAATGAACTACACGCAACGCATGCTCCTTGTGAATACGGCTGAAGGCAAAAATAGAGTCTCTTAATGATACTACCAGCATGCTCTCTAAGACTCGCGTAAGTTGTCTCTAGCCGTGAGAAAAGACGTACAATGGCGAGCACGAAATAGTTATCTTAGGTGACTAAAATGGAAACCGCCTTTTTAAAGCGCACGTCAATTATACACACTAAAATTCTTTTACCTTATTCCACACCCCATACATTGTAAGTTTTAATTGCAAATTCGTTTAAAATTAATGAAAACGTGACTTCTTAGGCTGAATAACCCAATGTTTTACCTGTTCTTTAGAGCAGAAACCGCAGACCATTCTGTTCGCAAATTTCAAGTCGTGGTCTTCGTGTTCTTCGTGGCAAACATCGCATGGATAACACTTGCCACAGCAAGGGAATCTAGAGTGAAGAGAATTCTCTGTCAGGTAAATGCTGGCTGAGCTGCTGTCTTTGCTCCCTTATCTTTATCTACCCCTTTCTCTAAAGCGACAACGTAATCAGCACTAAGTAGAACTAAAGACCTTTTGTAGAAGTCCATGGACAAGGAATACCGCTTCCACACAGATTAATTGAAACTATATAACAGCCACAGCACTTGAACGAGCACGTTAAAATTAGTAATAATCTAGCGAAAATTCAGTGCTATAGCATAAATACCTGAGGATTTGCAGCGATTTAAAATTTGAAGAATTTGTATGTGAAACACAACTAAGGACTCAAGGGTTTTGCTCCGGGAGCAGACTGCAGGGTTGTTTTGCTCGTTTGTGTGTACCAAAGATTTCATGTAGAAAGGTTGCGACAGGAGCAGAATTTTGCCCCCGGCTCACGCTCCCTGATAATAAATGAACTGGCTAATTATCAGCGAGCATGACCACACCATACAGTAAGCTCCCGCAGCATGCTCACTTGAGTGTACTGGTTGTGCAAAATGACCTGGGAGCCTGCCCCTTAAGCAAAACCCTTAGAGTATGGACCTTGTGCTTTGGCACATTTAAAAAGCGCCTAGCTTTGGATCAATTTCCTCTCATACCCTTCAACTGCGCACATTGATTAATTTACTTAATATAGCCTTTCATGAATTAACAAAATATCTCTCCTCGATTTACTAATCATTAAAATTATACATTTTAGCATTACACCCTTTTGCAAAAGGTCCATGGCTGGTGCAATTTTGAATGCATAACATCATCTTCTATCATTACACAAACTACTGCTTTTTTTACCTGGCTACAACCTCAATGAATTTAACATCTATTATCTATGATTTGATATCCACAAATATATATTTAATTAAGGTGCCGTTACACTGGGCAATTTTCCTTTGAACTTATTTCAACATAAGTGTAACAGCACCTTTAGCGCACGACTGCATAAAGTGGGTCTATCAAAAGCTGTTTTTCTAACCTCAGCCATCTAAAGCTCTTCTTGTAGTGCTTGCAAGTGCCATTGTCTGGAAGTGGGAATCCTTCTCTCAGCCCTGGTGCTTTGGGCTTCTTTTTGGGCCTCTCTAGGGATATATCATTCTTATCTGTTGATTGAAGTTAAATGTACATGCACAACTCATCAGTGAAGTTTGAGTAAATATTAAGAAACCTTTGTATAGGCTGCATCTTTTCAATGAAGCAGACTTTGTACAAGTTAGAAAATCACTACCTGTGACTTTACTTTAATATATCTTCTCCCTCACCAAGAGTCAGGTCTTTCAATGCTATGTATCATATGTACCTTGTACTCCAGTTGCTGTAAGTTCAAAGAATCGTGTTGACTCCACACTGAATGCAAGCTTTTGATGGCACTTGCTACACCACACCTGGTTTGTACCATAATGGGGTCCCTGGAAAATATTCAATAAGCGAAATTCAGACAACAGTCTCCAACATGTTTTTATTTCTGTTGCTCAGGGTTTGACTCCACTTTTGATAGCTGATTCACAGTCATTAGCAATGACAAGGATAAATCTTAAAAATTTTAAGACACAACACTCAAACTATGAAAAAAAAGTTGGTCATTCAACAGCTCACTTCATGTGGACTCAATACTTAAAATATTTTCCAATGGGTTACAGGCACTTTAATAAGAATCTATTTCAATTCCTACTCCAGTTTCTCATTCTTTACTTTGAGGGGTACTTTGCATAAATACAATAGCTTGTTATCCTTCACTGCACTGAATACTACTACAATTAAGTGCGCCTCAAATTTACTTGACACATTTGATTAAAGGATTAGATTTTATCACCTTGTGAACACAATTAAATGTTCCATAATTTATTATATTATTTCTATTGGTTTTCACACACATGCAAGACATTTCCCCATTTCAAACAGTTACATTTGATGACCCTTCACCTTGATATTTGTCTCCTGAGAGCAAGCAAGACATCCAGCAGTTATTTGGACTTCAGTCATGATCAGGTCAAAAGGTTGCCACCTGGTATATAAAAGACCATGCAATTTTACTTCTACAGTAGGCGTGATTTCAAAACATACTTTTAGAAAGCCCACTGAAGGTTTTACTGGACTTTCAAATCATCAGGATTTTTCTCAAAGAAAACAATACAGTATATAATGTAAAGCCTAGTTCACATGAGCAAAGCAAATGCAAGCACATGCATATGCGTTTTTACCATGTGAATATTATGTTTACCGGTATTGCAAAGAAGAAATTCCCTAATCAGAAGTGATCATTCCCATGGTAAATCATAACAGTTGCCCTTAGAAACATTAGAAGCTTAAGAGGCTCATACTTTATAAGAAAATTTTCACTGTTTCTCACTCAAGTATGATAATAATAATTACCCTTCCAAATCCAAATATCCAAGTGTTGATGAATACTGGTGTATAATGGAAGGCCTGAAGGAAATCCTTAAGATGCTTGAACACTTGTCACATCTCACTGCTGAACTTCTGTTCAAAGAGGAATGTTTAATTTTCAATAATCTACATGTACTACAAAACCACAGTAAAGTTGGTATTACATGAGAGGATTTACAACAAAAAATGTTCAAATTGTTCTGGTGTACATGGCATGGAATCTCAGTCATGGCAAAATGTTGTGAGTTTTTGAGTTGCCTTCGAAAACTTGCAACGTTATGTGAAAAATCTTTGTTGGAAATCACCTCATCTAACATCACCTCATAGCAAGCAAACTTTTATCTGAATGGATGAAAAAATAGATCAAGCTGAAATGGGATAATGGTAAATTCCCAGGCTAATCAGGTAGCATAAAAAAAGTTGACCCATTTTGTTTGAATTTTATTAAAATTTTTCATTAGCTACGGTGCACAGTGGAAAAAAAGTTGAGCCCAAATAGGTCAATAACATATAGGATGGCAATATAATTAACCCAAGCCTATGCAAAAACAAAACGTCTGTTGATTGTTATTCATTCCTTATTTCCTGATTATTTGTGTGGATAAATGCTCTACAAACCTTGTCTTCTCTACTTTTGCATCAATTTTTGTTTTACACTTCAAGCACTCCATCATCAATGCTAAACAGTCTGTTGTCAGAGTTGCTGTGTTCTCAGATAGTTCAAGTGCCTTGAATCGTATTTCTGTTCCTCTGGGTTGCATATTGCTTACATCCTGACCTTTCATTAATGGAACACCTGTTGTCATATCATCATTTTGGAATCCAGAGTCTGGTAAGGTCACCTCAGCATCATCAAAGTCACTATCCCCGTCACTTTTTGTTTTTCCAAGCATTTCATTCTCATTTCTTCCTAATGGCAAATTTTGATTGGCAAATATGATGTGACCTCTTGTAGTCTCCCCCATTTGTGTGCTGTTGCCATGGGAACCTTTGCTGGACTCAGCCCCCTTATTTCTCTTAGTTTTTGGTTTCTTGAATGTTAGGAAATCAGAGAGGAGAAGCTCTTTTCTTTCAGAACTTGTGTAGGAATAAGAATCATAGGTTTTTCTTTTTTGTTTATGCTTGGATTTCTTTACAGTTCCTCTGTCACAATGACTGCTGTCTTCTGTTTTTGTTGTATCTATTTCTCCATCACTTCCACTCTTATCTTTTCCATATTCCACAGCTTCTTTTCCTTCAGGAAGAGGATTTCCCTCTTCGTTAACATCTAAGTTTTCTTCTTCATTTGTGGTTATTGCTTCTTCTCTTTCCTTCATCTCTCTAGCGGCCTCAATAAAAAGCTCTTCAATGCTTCTGTCTAGCCATCTGAGGAAAGGTCTGAATGGCAAGTCTACGGTGTCTTTGGTGTTCCTGGCTTTCTGTTGCATATCCAGCCACTTTGATATACCTTTGTTTGTAAACCTTAATATCAAAGCCACAGTTTTCATTACAGAATGCAGGGGATAGTATTGAGTGATCAGTCACAGTTCAAGTTTATAACGGAAAAAAATTATTCTTTATACTTTACATCTAGGAGATTAGAAATTTCTAATAACTTGGGACCAAGAAGTGCTTGGCACTAAAATGGTGGACAACACAAGGCTATCAACAGAGTTGAAGTATAGCTGTGTAGATCTAGTAAACAATTTCTATATTCTATGAAGCTCATTTGTTCCCTGGTTCACATTTCTTCAGTGATAACTTGGAAAAATTCATGATAGGTCACTACGAGTATAATAATAATGCAAGCATCAAACCTTATCAATTCTGAGGGAAGATCTTGATCCTCTGACAAACTTGCCCTAAACATCTGCATGCACGCCACATATGAAAAGAAAAAAACATAATGCTCTATTCTTACTAATAACTATTCCTTGTAACAAGTTAGAGTTATTAAAGAAACCACTTATTCTAGAGGCTGGTTTTTCAAACTTCCTCATGTGAAAAGCCCTCGGGTCTGGCATGCCATGGCTGTTATGGTGCTACATTTATTAACATTTTGTTTGCAGACCTAGGCTGAACTGTAATCTTGTGCACCATGACATATTAACAGAGATCAGTAGAGTGAAGGTTATGCGGTAA
Organism: Stichodactyla helianthus; assembly: GCA_015163945.2. Taxonomy (NCBI): domain Eukaryota; kingdom Metazoa; phylum Cnidaria; class Anthozoa; order Actiniaria; family Stichodactylidae; genus Stichodactyla; species Stichodactyla helianthus. The sequence goes on from WUAP02079335.1 coordinate 7,260, forward strand.
CTTTTTCACAGTCATACTCTACATGTACTCTATAGCTGATCAACTTACAGTTTTGGGGTACCTCTCGGGAAAGGTTACAACTAGCAGAATGACCTCAATGTCAAATGGCTGAAAATAAAAACCCAATTGCATCAATTTATAAATAACAATTGAAGTTAGTACAGCACCTAGATTAGTCCAGAGCCTATCGCTTCATTTCTTGGTAGAGAATCACCCTCTTCTCCCTTCTATATCATGTTCCAAAGGAATTTATATAATATAGGTAAAAAGAAAAGGAAGATTGAATGGAATCTCATTTTTTAATTATCCTTCCCACTACCTAAACTCCCACAGTTTAGCTTTAAATTGAATTGAATAAAGTGAATAAATGACTTACCCAATCTGGATCTGATGGAGCAAAGTTAATATAGCAAACAGTATCATTGTCCTTTTGTACAGTTTTTAATCCAAGCTTACCAAACCCTCGCTCTACCTGGGTCAGTTCTCTGGTTCTTAACTTCCTTAGTTCATTTTCATCCAGTGTTGACAGCCTTGCAGAAGTTGGGACAACCTTTATGATTTCCCTTTTTTGTTGTTGTGTACTTGATGTAGGTTTCTCTGTTACATTTTTTGTGTCTTTTTCATCATTTTTATTTTCAGCATTTGTACCACTTTGATCTAATTGGGAATCCTTGGATTTTCTCAGAGCTTTTTGTTTTGTGTGAGAAAATTTACATGCATCTCCTCGGGTGCAACCTGATTTCGTAAAAAAGAACCTGCAACGCTTTTTTGAGGAACTTTTATTTTCTTCTCCCACTTTTAAGCCCTGTGTTTCTTTACTTGTTTGATCGTCGTTTTGAAATTTTTGTTCAAGTGATGTCGTCTGGATTGAATCGAGATCTGTAGTGCCAGGCGCCTTGTAGAAACCTTCTTCGATATTCTCTGCATTTTCTAGAATAGCTGTCGTTGTCTCTGACAAAACAGATCTTGAGATTTCTTCGTTTTTATTCAACAAGGAGTCCGAATTTTCTACAACAGTCTCGTCAGGACTTTTCCCTGATTTTACCTCGAAAGTCTTTGTTTTTCTCTCAGAATGCACAAACCTGCATTTGTCGCCGAACTTGCAGTGTTTATTTTTGGAATAAAAGTAGCAAATCTTATTCCTTTTTTTCAGATCCCCTGCATTTTTAGGGGTTTTATCGTCCATCGAAACTTGGACTTCTTCTTCGTCCGCCATGTTGTTTTGAGGGGCGATATTTCCGGCACACGGTCCTTTATACCTTTGGTGCTTCACCTTTCATTCAGTGGTGCAACTTCCGGTTGAAAGAAACGCCACATCCGGTTTTGGGCTCAAAGTCCAGCGGCTTCTCGCAAAAGGGTAAATTTCACTTCCGGGTCAACAATCATCTAATTTCCGGTAATTAATTTTGGCTTGGTCAAGTTTTGGTCACCAACCAACCATTCATTTAGCTGCCTTTCTCGGCACTGATTCAAACCGTAGCCGAGCAGCAGATATGTCGTTAAAAAATTCTGATCTCATCACCGCCATCGCAAGTAAATAACCCACTAGACATTACGCATTATTTTTTTTTTGAAGAAGCGTTTTACTGCCTCGTCGTTGGAGTACGCCTGGATTATAGAAGCTAATATTTTTCGGGTGAAGTCATCTTCGACGAATTCGAATATCGACGCGAATAACGTTCTGCTGTTTGTCGGTGCGAGAGAGGTTGCGTGATACAGAAGAATTCTAGACCCTTGGACAAGATCGTTTCACTAGAAGAGAAATACCTCTTGAAGGGAATAGTGCTAGATCTTGTTAAGAGCAACAAGGCTTACGACATATGCTTCGCTGGGATGGCTAATTGGGGTGGATGTTAAAGGAGCCTCCACGCTATTAGTAAAATGAATGCCACGCTGTGATAGAAAATGGAGCATGTCCTTCCCACAGTACTTGTAAATCTGACGTAAATCAACTAAGATCTGGAGTGTTTTATTCAAGTCAGTCACCCGTTCGGGACATACTTTAGCGGCGACAACAATCACACAGGTAAGGACAACAACACGGTCACCAGTTGTTCGTAAATTGGTCTTAATTTCACGCTTTTAGTGTAGTCAAATTTATCAACTAATGAAGAAGATTTGTAATAGTCTTATTGACCGAACGGTCTGTCTTTTTATACAAGGTGAAATAATTCGAGCTTGTTAATCCAAATCATCTTAATCTCTTCTGACTTTCGAAAGGGTTTTTATACCTTTTTCAGCACTTCAGAACGATCATTTCATATACAAAAGATTCAATTTTTTGCATGTCTTACGCCCAGTTGTTGACATGTAACGTTTCAAAACAATGGTTCTGTGCTTATAAGGAAAAGTTATTTATTTTAAGTTCGATCGCTTTGGAAGTGAACGCTGAAATTGTTCAACCTCGTGAACGATAATAACACGCTTCCGTTTGCGATCTAAAAATAATTCTGAACATATATAGCTAGGAATTTCGTCAGGGCCTTCCTGATATCGCTTGTCCTGTGTTGACACAAGCTCTCGATAGTTTCTGCCAATATACCGATTGACTTTTTCCTTTGTTTGCTCAAATTTAGTGCTTTCGATTGAAGCCAGGAAACGACAATGCCAAAGCCACAAACTGTGCTCTGTTATATTTGCGGTAGAGAGTTTGGGTCGTATTCGATAAATGTTCACGAGCGACAATGCGCTAAAAGATGGGAAAAGCAGAGAAGCAAAGAAAAAGAGAACGAAAAAAGCGAGCAAAGGAGGAAGACTTCGATCTCTAAGGACAAGGTTCAAGATCCTTGGGTACGAAGGGAAGGTCCTTCGATAAAAGCACACTCGAAATACTCTAAAAGCATGAACGATATTCGACTGACCAACGGTGACGCTCACGTTACAGAAATGGAAAGAGAGATTTTACACGCAGCTAGGCCAGGGACTGTTACTTTGAAAGACAGAGATAGCGTAAATAGTGATCTATCCGCTGAATCCGAATCTCACAAGACTGGTGATGATGTATCCCCTGAAATGCCCAAGATTGCTAGACCAGGAACTGCAGTTTTGAATAAGAAATATTCTTCACCTCTGTTACCTAGTAAAGTAAGCCCATTGTCACTCATGAAAGGAAAAAATGCAGAGAACGAAGGGAATACTGAAAAGGAAAAAATGGAATCAAAGGATGGAGCTTTTAATTCTTTGGTGGAGCCACCAATAGCCTCCCTTAGAAAACACTCAGCACCTGATCAAATCCATATCAGAATTTCAAACACCTCACCAGTGTCATCAGCATCATCTCATGCATCAACTGATTCTCAGGACACTCCAGTAGGGATTGCTGAGGGTATGCCAAGATTTAGATCAACAAAAAACCCAAATCTCCTAGTGTGTTACATCTGTGGCAATGAATTTGGATCAAAGTCTTTGAAGATACATGAACCACAGTGTTTAAAAAAATGGAAGCTTGCTAACCCACGATATTACTCTCGAAAGGGAAGTCATGGGGGCATGTTTAAAATGGACTCTGCAAATTCACTAAACCAAAAGGAAAATGTTCTCAAATGTGGATCAAATAATGAGAGTTTACCTAATGGTGTGACCCATAAGGCGACATTCAAGTCGGCATCTTGTGAAAATCTTCTTGAAGCCTGTGTGAATGGTAGCTTAAAACCAACTAATAGCCTACAAGCTTTGAAGGAATTATCTCAGTCTCATTCTAGACTATACACTACATCCAAGAAACCGAAGATGGAGCCATGTTATATTTGTGGTAAGGAGATTATAAAGCACTCGCTTGCAGTTCATGAGAAACAGTGCAAGAAAAAATGGGATGCGTTAAAGGTAAGGAATGAGAAAGATGAAAAGGAAAAAAAGTTATCAGCAGCAAGTGAGTTAACATCAAAGAGGCATTCAGTTCATCTTCCTATTACTATCAAAGTGGACAAGACAGAAGACATTGAAAATAATAACTTAGAAGACACCCAGAAAAGCCATGAAAACAACAATGAATCGAAGACTGAGAGTAAATCAAGTACAACCAAAGGAGCTCCAGCAAGAAAACCTTCAACTGTCACTTGCTATATCTGCGGTCGTGCATATGGTACAGCATCAATATCAATCCATGAAAAACAGTGTCAGAAGAAATGGGAAGCTGAAACTGCAAAAAAAGAGGCTGAATTAAGACCAAAAAGTACCAAGAAAAATAGAAAACCCAGACCAAGTTCATTCGTACTGTAATATTAAATGTTCTTTGGAGATCAATACAGGCAACATTGCAATTATATCTGAAATTAGATCATCATTAATACCATTAATTTGGAGGTCAATGCCTATATTGTAGCCTGTGGTTTCTTATTAAACACTTTGGTACTTTGATCCAAAATGTTTTGCAGTTCTTACCGTACAAAAGGTTGGTTTGCTCATGTAATGATAGCTTTGGGATCCCTATAAATCATCATGTTGCTGCCCAAAGGCTTAATTCAATCAAGTTTAAGTTCAGGTACTTTAATATTTTATCTCTGCAGCACATTTGCATCTCTGGGTAGTAACTTTCAATTCTTATTTCTTTCTTACTGAATTTTAAAATCAATTTTAAAAACTATTTCAAATAACTACAAAATACTAATAATTGGTCCAAAGATAGAGTAATGGGACATTTTATTTATTTTGATTAATTCTAACTGTAAATGTGTTCTTGTGGGCATACAGTTTTATAATAGATTAGTAAAAGAAAAGATTTTGAAACATTACTGGAATATTTCAGTTGTAAAATTGGAATTAGATTTCTCCACCCATGGAAGATAGTTGTAGTTTTACACCCAAAATATTCCAGTTAATGTTTCAACATTTTCTTGTTTTACTATATTCATTATTAATTCTAGCTATATTTTAAAGAATTTCTAAGGGGATGCAAAAATTACTTTATCTCTATGAATTATATTCATGGGGGCACTATGTACTTGATTTTCATAGCCCAGAAGTAGAATTTTTTTTGACATTTTGTGAATAAAATTAAAAAAATACAACTCATCCATGTAAATTGAGACAAGTTTTATGTTTTTCTGGCTCAAGTTATGTTTTCTATGGCAGATTAATCATACTTTCAAATTTTCTGCCTCAAAGCTTTGTACAGAAAAGGTTAATCTTGGGAGCTTATGATGCATTGTTTCTGTTAAGAAGTATAAAATTAATAGCATTCATAATCATGTCTACATTTTATGTAATTTGCAGCAAATTGAGGCATGATTTTTGAGAGGGTTTTTTGGCTCTGCCCTCTTCAACTAAAAACTATTTTATAATAGGTTAGGATTCTTTGTATAGGAGGGTAGTATTTATGATAGCTTCTGTTCTGTTTTTTTTTTTAGCTTTTGTTTCTATTGAATTGAATAGTCTATGCTGTCAGTACACAAAGGCAGAACCATTTTTTCCTCATTCTTAGGCATATAACACAGTATCACATGTTAGATTATAGGACTTAACTAATGAATGTGTGTATAGATTATTTAATTCATATGTCTGAGCAGTGTTAAATAATTGCAGTTTTTAATGAATGTTTTTGTAAGCTGTGCTTTTAGCTATTCAAAGAATAAGCTTTGAAGTGCTTTGTCTTTATTCTCAGTCTTGTTCATCAAATTTAAAGTGAAAATATTTATACAAGAAGTATGTCTATGTATAAGAAAAAGAATCCAGAACAGTACCTTGTGTAGAAGATTAGAAGATTAATTTTTTATTGAAATCAAGTCTGAATAAAAATTTTTAAAAACTTGAGTTTCTTTGTGTTAAGTTTATTTCATTTAGTCCTATTATCATATATTTTGAAAAACATTTTTTGTTTGTAAGACAATTTTTAAGTTCCTCTTTGTTATTTAATGAAATAATACAATTGTGTGGTCAAGTCATACAGAGATTTTAAATTTATGCAATGTAAACAGACAACTCTTTATAATGAGAATTACAATATTCAATTGAAGTTGAGAAGTACCTAACACATTCTTTTTTTCTTTCTTTTTTTTTTTGTAACACATAAAACTCCAGACTCTGTTATTTGTCTTTTATGATCTCTTCTCAAGAACACAAGAGTGCTGTTACATTTGTTCTAAGAACCAGTCAAACTTGACACCTTGGTTGATTAAGTGTTGTTTACATTAAACTGCATGGCTTTTGTGCAATGAGTGTTACGTTTACAAAGCAAGCCAAAGATAAGTATTTCTTTGGAAGGTTAAAAGTTTATTGAGAGCTATACCCTTGACTGATAAAAACGGCAAAGAAGATTAGACAGACTGCTCACTTGAAGTTGTTTTAGGAGCTTAAATAAATCAATCATTGATTTTGTTAAATTTTATTTCATTGCGTGCATAAGGCAAGATTCCCTACTATGAGCAAACCAGTTCTAAAGATTGAATGCATGGCTTGACATCCTGTAGCTATGTAAACAACTCAATTCAATTTGTTCAAGTAGGTTAAGGCTGCAGTATACACAATAACTCCTAAAAGATGACACATTAACTTAACTCTGTGTCTTGAGTAAGCATGCTAGCTTTTAGAGAGAATAAAGAGAAAAACAACATTAAGCCCTTGGTGGGAAACAAACCCCACGTCCTCAGTTCTCATCCTCGTCCACTGCTAGCTTTTACTTGAGTCAAGGAGAGAGAGAAAAATTTCCCTAGATGGAAGTTTTTCCTAAGCTATTGAAATTAAACTCTGACTCATAGTTTAAATTTGAGGAAACGTTTTGGAACATGGAAGAATTTGAAAACATGCAGGAATTTGAAAACATGTAGCTTTGTTTACTCATTATCGGACACATTTCTTTTCACTCAGACAATTAAGGATTAGTTAATTGAATATGATGAAGTATGAAATTGAGTATTGTAAAAATGCAGAGAATAAAACGCCACCATTATTGTTACCTTAAAAGAAGGCTATTTAATATTATAAAGAATGCACTAAAAACCAACAATTTAAAATGATGAAATCTGGGTGCTGGGTTCTCAGGACAAGTTCAGTGTTTGAAAATGCCTTGCATAAAATTTGCTGAACTGTTCTTAATTGCATTTTGGCTAGGTTTGTAGTATACAATGTACTTCAATGACAAGCATAAATTACTTTGTGCTCACAGGCAGCTCATTTTCATGAAGTTTGGTAGAATGAACTTGAAATTATATTTTAATAGGTGTTAACTAAACTATGAATTTGATTCATTTTTACTTTAGTAAAAAAAATCCTGAAGTTTAAATGGAAAATGTTACTAAACAAGAAAAAAGCATCACAAGGATTAACTTTTCTTAATATTGCTGTTAATTTGGCCCTTCAGTTAACTGCTGACTGTGAACTGGAGTTTGACATAGGTTTGATAACTTCCCCAAAAAGACCTTTTTGTACATTTGAGAGCACAGTACCATCAGATGTGAAGCATATCAATGTTGCTAGACAGCTGCTGTTCCAGTCTTGCCTAAAGCAAAGAAAAACATCATTTAAATTCTTCAAGAAAAGGTCACCCTTACTGGTTAAAAATCCAACAGCCCTCCAAAAAAATAGAATTAAAATGCATGTCTCACAAAACAAAAGAAAATTCAACACGAGGTTTAAGTTTCATTAATATACACTCAACTAAGCAAAAAATGTTTTGCTGTGTTATGAATTATCTAAAATTCAAGATAGACAGTATCTTCTGAGTGGAAAAAGAGCAGGTAAGGACTGCAATTATGGCAACCCATCAAAAACACATCAAGTGCATTATCTACATAATTAAGTAGTACTTACTAATTCTCTCTTAGCTTCTTCAACTTTAACTTTAGCAAGAGATAAATCCTAATAATGAAATTTGTGGATACAATAAGCCTATACTTTTAATTGTCTGTTTTCATTTTGTTTAGGATATAATTAATGCTCCAGTCAATTTAAACCTCCATCCTCCCTACTCCTACCAACCTGGGCATGACCAAGGAAGGCAAGGGTATTTACCTACTATTCACTTCCTTTTTGAAGCCCTGCCAGCAGAGGAAAGTGCTGTCTTTCACCTTGTCTCTTGACTGGGGCCAATTTAAAACTGCCAAGAGGGGATAATATGGAGGGGTATTGGATCAGCAACATTCCCCCGTGGGTGAGGGGATTTTCCCTTTTTTTTTTTACAGACATCAAATTCCAAGTCCCCAGTCATGCCCAGGTTGGGGGAGGGGAGGGGTTATATTACTTGGTGCATAAGGTTGGATACCTTCCTATTAAATATTTAAGTTTATTATATGGCTAAAATAGTACGTGCACTCTGATTGGCTGATTTCCAGTCTGATATTTTCCCATCTCAGACCGGTAAGTTAAGTTCGCCTGTCTTTCATAGACGCAGCTAAAAAAAAAGCCATATAATAAACGATTTATTAACTTTGCTTGCTCGGTCTGTATGGGAAAATATCAGACCTCGGTCTTTTATGTACTGACCTTGCCTAACGGCTTGGTCCGTACTGTCAAGACCTCGGTCTGATATTTTCCTGTACAAACCGAGCAAGTGAGGTTAATAACCTCTTAATATTTGAACTTAGAGTGATAAAAATGACTTTGAATTCCAAAAAAAAAAAAAGAAAAAGAAAAGAAAGAAAGAAAGAAAGAACCCGATTTTTTTGGGGGGCCTGTTTGGCTTGCAAAAAGATTTATTTGAATTTGTGCATGCACTATATTCCTCCATGTAATCACATAACCAAGTATTGTACTGAATCAGATGTATAGGTATAAGCAGGGTCGGAAATTAGCGGTCGTCCAGTCATCAGGGACAACTAGAATTTTCCATTGACGACTGGATTTTGTAAAATCGTTGTCCAACTGACGACCTACGTTTTGCCTAAAATTGTTTCCTTTTACACCCTATTTGTAAAATAAAGGAGTCTGCATCTCCGCAATTGTGGCCGTCTTGATTATGTAAACACTGCTGGCCATAGTGACTGTACCGTAGTTATTTCCGCTGACCAACATCTTTCGGCTCTTCAAAATGGTGGAATGGTATGGCCATTTTGAGCTTGTATCACAAACAATTTAGAACATCTTTACTGTTTTTAATGTTGTTATTAGAGACAATATAATTATGCAATAAAGCGTGGTTAAATACACAGTAAGCTTTTCCATGCTTTTTTTCTGGACGACCAAATTTTTCTCTGGACGCCTAAATTCTTAAGCATGGTTGTCTTCTAGATGACTTCTTTCAAAAGTTAATTTCGGACCCTGATGAGTGTTTTTTTTTTATTGATTATTGCATAATATTTCCAGCAGATTATTTTAACTGAACTTACAGGTGGTAAACTGTGATAACTTTCCAACTTATTTTTCAAGGGTTTGCTTTTTTCTTTTAGCATATTTACATCCTGAAAAAGAAAAAAAGCACTCTGTCAATTGATTCCTCTCCTTTTAAGAAGAACAATTCTATGATATCTATCTTCCTGTTATTAAAATTTAGAACATTTCACATCACGTCTATTTATGTACAGTACCTCTGCTTTCTTCACTAACTTTTCATGAAAAATACTTGAATCAAGTCCCAAAGATTTTTGGTATTCCTATGAAGTTAACCAAAATGTTTAAATACAGTAGTATGAGCAAGGAAATGTTGTGGCTTAGTTTTGGTGGTCCTTCAGTAAAGAGAATACTCATTGTTAGTTCAACTCTATATGATCTTATAATCTGCATACAGCATAACTTTCCAGAGGTCTGGAGAACTGTTGTGAAGATGGAATGGCAATTAAAATCATAAACTTTCTGGAAAAGCACCTTGAAGACCTCAAACATTGAATATACAGCTTGAAAACATGATGTGACATTGCTTGCAAAGGGGAATTCACAATGTGTGTTCACCCATTCAACTGTTGTGTGCAGCATCACAAAAGTAGAAACAAATTGCACTTAAGGTAATTCCGTAGTTTTGCACTGCGCACCACGGCTGCGCATAATACTGATCGTTCCCATTTCGCTTCTTTA
>WUAP02079446.1:7195-17198 GCA_015163945.2 Stichodactyla helianthus
AAAAATAATAAACAACAACAGAGGAGGAAGAGAGGCAGCAAGAGAAGAAAAGAGAGATGAGGGGGAGGGGAGGGGGGGAGGGGGGGGGGGGGGGGGGGGGAGAGGAGGATGTGGTAATGACAGTGTGACAATGTTGGCGTTGTCGCGTGTAGCTCAATCATATATTCAGGGTTACAGCTAGATAGCTGTATAAGATTAATTATGTCACCTCCGTAAAATAAATACCTCTTATTAACCGAGTAACGTAAGTTGTGGTTATGGACCATGTACGAAGTCACGTCATGGCTGTTCAAATCCCCTATCCACGTATATATCTTTACAATGTTGTGTTTATATAATTTTTTTATACATGCTAAAAAGTGGTCTGTTTCAAAAGTGCGATGAAATACTAGGTTAACTTATTTGCCTTTCCGAAATTCAAAGCAAGACTGGGCAAAAACTCATTCTCGTCCCCAAATTTGATACCAGAATCCAATGCAAAACGGCGGCACCTATTGATCTTTTCCCCAAATTCAGCCCCACAATTCTGTGCGGCACGAGTTCGTTCCAGTCCTCAGCTGAATCTCGGAAAGTGGAATTGAGACCATTATGGAACTCAGTAAAAAAATGGCTTATAAAAATGGAGTTTCCATTTTTTTTTTTTTTTTTTTTTTCCCTTTATAGGCGATACTCAAGCAAATGTCTCGGCTACTGCTTAGATAATGAATATAATCACAACAGGGTTCGCACTGCTCCTGGAATTCCTGGAAAACTCCTTGAATTTCGAAAATGTTTTCCAGGGCCCTTGAAAACTCCTGGAATATTTTAATTTTGACACCAACTCCTGGAAAACTCCTTGAATTTTTTATTAGTGGTAAAATATTAGAAAAATATAAATTGTTGAATTGTCTGCGGTCTCGGGTTCGATACTCGGACTAGCTATCACATGTGAGTAGAGTTGTTTGTTGGTTCTCTCCTGTGCTTCGAGGGTTTTTCTCCGGGTACTCCGATTTTCCTCCCTCCGCAAAAATCAACATTCTAAATTCGAATTGGATGTTTCAGTCGATGAAGAGCCACTCCGTGGAAATGCCACTGCCAAATCATCATCATCATCATCATCATTATTATTATGGCAAGTTTATTTTCTTCTGTGTATATAATTTCAATAGCTAGCGGACTTAAGTCTAAGCTAACTGATGATGATGATGATGATGATGATGATGATGATTATTATTATTATTATTATTATTAAGTTAAGGGTCTTGGAATTTTTATATTTATACCCTGGAAAACTCCTGGAAAACACCTGGAATTTTATAATCTTCTAGTAGTGCGAACCCTGTCACAAACACAAGCAAGCAAGTCAAGCATTTTCACTGGCTATACTACAAGGTTTTTGGTGATGCCCTTCTAGTAGAGAAAAACGAACCAAATCAAGTTGACAGATAATAGCCTTAAGATTGGTGGGATCGACTGATCAGCTACTGAATCTGACATTCGAGCATATCGTATATCTTTCGTTAAAAGTGTACAAAAACTGGTGATTTTATGAAAAAGCAAGCAAGTAAACGGTATTTTTTTTAGGTTACACATTGGTAAGAATTCCTTCCTTTCTTCATTGAATTTCCTTCCTTTTTCTCTCTCTTTCTCTTTTTCTTCCCCCTTTTTTTTTTAAACTGCACTCGACGGTCGAACTAGAGAGCGAATAAGACTTGAAGGCGGGACAAGAACTCAAAAACAAAAGACTTTAATATTTGCACACGTATAGACGTCCAGTGGCCATTAGTTAAAAAAAAGGGTCGCGGAAGACAAAATTTCTCATTAATATGGCAATTGTTCTCAGTTAATAAAAATCTTGAAATCTTGAAAAAATTCAGCAAGCAACGAGGTTCTTTATTTACCTTTGTAACAGCCCCGGAAAACAGCTTGTGTTAGAAAAGCCTTTTAATTTGCAAAATTTCTTTTACTCGATGAGGGGGCTTAGTTTTAAGCGAGGGATACTCGCATTTGAACAACCTAAGATAGCTGTAGTTTGTTATCGGCTTTAGTTGAAATAATTGTTTTAAAGACCTTGATGTTAATGTAAGAACAGCGTTAAGCTAGCCTAGGGAACAAAATGAGGGATGCACTCAATGGAACAAGCATTATAGCAGGTCGTTATCGCCTCGAGAATTAAGTTGATTTTTAAAGAGTCCTTTTTTATCAATACGTTGTCGCTAATTTTTTTCCCGTACGATGAGAGGAGTCAAGTTTATGTAGGGTTAGGAAACTGAAAAATTAGGGATGCGCACAATAGAACAGCTATTATACCTCCATTGCTTATTGTTGATGTGATTTGAGTTCAGTGGAAGCATATTGATGAAAATCTTGTTCTCTGAAAATTAACCAACTAATAAAATAGCAAGGACAGTGAAGTGATTGCAATAAACCCGTGAAATAGTCATTAGTCTAATAGAGGTTAGTAGACACTAATTCTATTGTTTTCTTTTGTTGGAATTTGACTATTAGATTTTGTTTCACTGGTTTATTGCAGTCACTCTACTGAGTTTGTGCTACGTAGACGAATAGTATTATGTCATCATACGGTAAAACGAACAAGGTTAATCGAAACGACGAGTGTTTCGTCGACTATTTTTGGACGTAAGTCAATCGATCTGTCGAAAGTAAAACAGATGAAACGTACAAGATTTAGACAAACGTGGCTGTATTTGCGCACCGTTTGTCATATGGCGTCCATTGCCAGTATATCGACATACATGTCATTGTATCTAGTTACGCCAACATCGTTTCCGGCTGTTTGCATCCAAAACACTTTAACGGCCAAACCTGATACATTTTATGATTATTTTGTCCAAGCCGCTTCATATTAGTTCCATATTGTTTGGCATTACGTGCAGGCAGTCTCTGGAATGATTATCAAATCCGGTTGTTCTCTGATCGATACTTTAGTAAAAAATGGATAAATTATCTTCAATTGATTATCAATTTATGATATTTTATGATGTTAGGGTAAGGGATTTGCTTGGTTTTAGGCCGCAGAAGGAGCGCTGTTTGTTGATACGCTCTTCTCCGCCGAGCGCTGTTATCCGACCCACCAAATAAAGATGTTGCCCAAGTAAGAAACATAAAATGTTATACGATTCTAATTCTATTGTTAACATTTTTAGTAAATTCACCGAAAATCCGGTTGCGTATCAACAAAACATTTGTGATTTTTACTTCTGTAACTCCTATTCTACCCGATTTTACTACTTCCACACGAATCGTCGTTCAGTTTTTCATACCAAGGGCGGTGTAAGAGGATTTCGTTGCGTTATAGTTATGCAACAGCTGATTTTTTTTCTTTTCGTATTTATTCAGTTCCGTTAGCTAGCAGAGTGGTATCATCCGAATCTGACGATAAGCACTCATCTGATCCTCTAGCTTATAGTGATCTCCACGTCAATAACTTGTTGAACTAGTCACGGATAGTTGAAGCTTTGAAAGGAATCGAATAATCGAAGAAATCTACTGCTCACTAAATGACAATACTTACTTGACCAACATACTGAACAAACAGGCAGAATTATGAATAATTTAGAGATTGATGTAAAAGTTGCTTGATCCGGAGTTATCCGTTAGCTACGTGTAATCTCGTGCACTTCATAACCCTTATGATGGCCAAAATGGCCGAAAGCTCGGTTTAAAAAATTTGTAATAAAATATTTATATTTACGCGGATGAAGCAACTTACATCATTTGAAACCTGCGTACAGAAACGTACTAAATTTAGAGGTTATTACAAGTGACAGTGGTACGTTGAAATATATAATTCACAGAGAAAGAAAGCGATATCGAAACAGAAAATTCCCGACATCCGATTTTAGACGCTGTTAAAATCCTTGTATGTGGTTGCTCAATCATATATATTTCTTTTTATAAAAAAGAAGTAATAAATCAATGATACATATTGAGAAGTTTTCTTATAGCACTTTTCACATCTGCCTCTTGCACATTATGATTAGTAGGAATAACTGGAGAAATTTGTTTACGTGTTGAGAAGGTGGAAATCCGCGCACTTAAGTCATTTATAAAAAATTAACATATGGGTATGCTATGCCTTCGATCGGGAATCGAGGTTGCAGTTAGCAGTTGAACTGGTGGACAAGTAGAACATCTTTCTTCTATAGAGGGTTCTCATCGCCATCTTGTGGGTCAGAAAACTATAAACAGTTTTTGAATGAGAAAGGATTTTATTTCCCTAAGAAGAAAATTTATTTTGTTTTGCCCCACAAGATGGCTGCCATGAGAACCCTCTATACGACGAGTTCAGCAAGTTCTTTTTTTTCCCTACTCCCTTCCCTACCACCACCACCACCGCACCGTATAAAGATCAGTTACGAGATTGAAGATGGATTTTATGATTGTTTCATGTGCCTTATCCAAGAAAACGTGAAGACCTAACTTATTTGTGCCTCCTTTTCAGTCATCTTAAGAGTTTGGGTGTTGCCCCCAGGCGGAGATTGAACCCCTCAGTTCAAGGTGCAAGTTAAACAAACTGTTGGGGGAGGGGTGGGGGTGCATAGCAGAATCAAATTGTTTCTCGTGACTCCCATTCAGTGCAATTTAATAGTAGTGTGCGTAATGAAGAAATATCCAAACAATAATTTATATTGCCGTTTAAACAAAGATTTAATTTCTCGCGTGTCATGTCTGTTCTCTGGACCAACGGATTAAACGCTTAAAAACCCCTTTTATCTCATAATACCAATGCATTTATACCTAATTCTATCGAGGAAAAAAAAGTCGCGCGCAAATAGAAGCGTATAAGGTGATATGCTGATACAGGATTAAAGCAAGTTCGCCTACGTTTAACATGTTTATTTTTCATCGATCTTTCGGACTGGGCGAAAAATAAAAATATCAAAAGTAGTCGAACTTGCTTTAATCATTAACCTCCTACGTACAAGCACATCATTGATGTTGGAACTTCTTTTTCAACATCTTTTTTTTCTTCCCTTCCTCTTTCCTTTACGTTATTCCCTCTTTTTTTTTCGGAAACTCTGATACAATTCAAAGTAAAAGCTTATTTTAAGCTTGTTTTGAACATTCAATGCAGCCATCTCGTCCGTTATCAATGCGCTTTCACGTTCTTCCGCCTTCGATTGCGGAACGCACTACAGAGCAACGTCGATGTACGTATTAAACCTATTACGTTCTTTGTTCTCTTGATAGACACTCACTCTGGAGCTGTACAAATAGGCCTTTGTCTCCGAGCCTCTTCGTTTTCCGGCCAGCTAATGAACAACAAGAATGAATAAAGTTTCAAAAATACAGGATTAGAAACTAAGCTAGTATGTCTGAAGTAATTCGAGATACTTCGAGTTATATTTTTGCAACTTTCCGAAAATAAAATTACAATCGAGAAAAACAACACTATTGAATCTCCACGGAGTTGCTTAATATAGGATGTTCACAAACAAAATCCTTGTGAGCTAAATAACTTACCATTCAAGAGGCGCCTTATTTTCGATCCTTTCGTTTCGAAAACACTTTTTCGAAATACGTAAACAAAAGTTTAAGCATAGATTTGTTCCGTATCAAAATATTTCAGAATAAATCGGCTTGGTGTTTTGGCATAGAATGATAGTATCATGATCTTTATTTGACAGCATAGCCATCGAAAGCATGCAATATTCTCTTTTATTCCATCAGAGACACACCCATTTTTGGCTTTTTTCCGTCTACAAAAATTCCACTTCACTTTGAGGCTGTGAAGCTTTTGACATTACACAAATATCTAGTGATAATTCCTTCAGATTTTGACTGACTACTTTTTCCCAGCTCCAGGCCAGTTTAGTAATTCTACTTTTTTATTACAAGAAAGCCATTTGGTAGAAGAACGTTATGCGCGCTCTATAGAAATGTCATTCGAGTTTCAAAGTCCATCATGAAGTGGTCCCCAGTCGTGACATCAGAATATGTTTTTTACACGGTTGTTTAGAACCATCTTAAAAGCTTTTCACAAAGGACTTGATGTGAACTTCCTAAACATCTTGATTTTCATTTGTGCATTGAAGCTCCCTTTGAAGGCAAGTAGCGTGGTTTCTACAAATGAACTCTGATTACTCATCCGCTTCTTTGTTTGGTTCCTAATCACCCAGGCGTTAATTTACCGATTAAACAATGTTAATAACCTTAACTAATCAACTTGATACAGACAAATTATCAAATTGGTTCTTCAACGACGAAGAGTTTAACTGTTCCAAGAGATAGCGTTCGTTGTTTTTTCCTCTTCCTCTGCTCTATTGTCATTCTCTATTTTTTTATCCCCAAAAGATATGATTTAATGGCCTCTCTAAGTGTAGTTCTTTACCGACTTCAAGTTAGAAGTAGCGTTGAATTAACTGCGGTTTTGTTCTGTGTACACATTCGAGGATTGATTACTCTTGAGATTAAAAGCAGCAGGAGGATATGAAGGCGGAAGAATCTATTTACAACAATAGTTTTCAAGCGAAGCTGGAAGAATCTACAATATATAAGAAACACACGCCTATCGCTGTTCATTTTACACGAATTAACCGTGCAAGTAATTTAGAAAGTCGAGGCCCTAAGTTTGGGTGTTGGTGAGCTTGTGAAACTTTTCTAGATGGCGTCCAGTGGAGGTTGGTTGATCTTTTCATTTATGTTGGTATTTCTTGCCGTAGAGTTTAGGACCTCTTCCTGTTCTAGATGTGAAAGAGGTCTAGGGAACTGTGATGAGTTGGTTCTTGCGAGAGCTCTAAAAAAACGCGCTCTGCGGCCTCAAAACTGTCGATTTGCCTGCTTTGGAAAGAAGCGAGAAACGAGTGAAAGTCTAAAAGAACATATAAAAATTCCAGAAAGTGAAAGACAGACAGTCGACAAAGTAATAGACGAAATGTTACAAAAAAGAATAGTTACGAAAAGAGAGACTGATGTGGAAAGTTCTCGCCCACCGTGCCAGCGTTTTTCTTGTGGTGGCAAGAAAAGATCCGTCAAAGATGTCGTGGCTCATGCAAGCGAGTATGATACCACGAAGAAAATGGTCTCTAAGCGCAAAGCTTCGCGACTTGGCTGTTGGAGATTTGGCAGTTGCAAGAAGACCAACGGAAAAGAGACGTTTTCTTCTCCACCGATCAAAGAGGTAGAGACAAAGATGAATCAACGACAAAACCAGCAACAGCAAGAAGACTTACACCCTAAATGTTTTAGATTCGGGTGCAAGAAAAGAGGACTCGGTGGCGATGAAAATTCAGGTTCATCAGTTGCTGTAAATGAGGAAACACAAGAAAGATTTCCTCCAGATCAAGATGATACGGCAAAGACTCGGTGCTGGGGATATGCATGCAAAAGAAGAAATCATATCCAAAAGATACTCGATATTGGCGTAAAGAGATTTAATGAACAACCAACTAAACAAATGCGTTTTGACAGTAAGCTGAACCAAGACAGCAAAGTCTACCATCAATGACGCTTATGGTAAGTAAAAAAAATCGTAAACTATATAGTGCGAAACGAAAACTGAAATTGGCATGATGTAAACTTTTTTTTTCAAAGTAAGCTATTGTATACGCGCACGATTTGTATTTCATTTTATTGGTTTAGTACTTATTTTCTTCTTTTTACTGCGACTTAGTTTTTATTATCACATAGTTTAGGAAACTTTTAAACGAGTAAAAGAGAGAAGAATGGGGAGGTCAGATTATTTACCTTTTATTTCAATCCTATCCGTGCGATGGTCAGGAAGAAAAAAGGGGGGGGGGGGGGGAAAGGAAATGAGCAATTGACTTAACCGTTTATAAACCTTAACCAAACAAGGATTGTCGAAGTATTTTTTGCAAGTCACGTGACTTATAGACACACTTGAATTTTATGCCTGATTTGGATTCTGTTTCTACTCGTTACACACGGATAATGATGTCTGAGTGCTACTGCAGGACTGACATATGATTTGCCATGCAATATCTCAATAAATACGCCTAGCCGACCACAAACTGTCAGTACAAAAGTTGCTTATTGAAGTTATCTGTGTGTCAAGTGTTGGCTCTTTTTTCAAAGGTCCTTGGAAATAATGTCCTTTCATAATCCATGATACAGCCCAGGCAGTAGAAACGCAATTTTTTTTAAGTGTATTAGCCTAATTTATTTCAAGTTATCTATTTAGCAAACGACTACCTCTCTCTTTATTGACCTCCATAATAACTCAATCCCTCCAGTAATCTCAACAGCTACAGCTTATCTACTTATCCTAAGCCAAAAACCTCGGCTTTTTTATACCCGTTTTTATATTAAAAGGTGATCCAGCCACTTCTTCACGCTGTGTTCATGTTATATGCATTTCAATTTATTTAAAGTTTTCCCTTTCTTTAACAGATGGCAGTATCAGACGCACTGACGAACACGAAATAGCAAAGGATTTCGGCAGCCTCAGGCCGAGGTCACTTATCAGAATAGCTGAATGACAATTGATTTATTGGATGATAATAAATGAATAGGATCAAAAATGTGCCGAGTTCATGCCGGTATTAAACGGTATCGCTTCATTTTATATTTCATTCTGATAAGATAGTTTATTTATTTATTATCATTAGATTTTTGGTTTCCACGCAATCCTAAATTTACTGTCATAGACACGAAGATATGAGCATCAATATTATCCATTCCCTGGAAGTTCTAAGTAGTTTTTAGGATAGTTTAATCTAAATAAATAAAATACTATTTTATAAGACAGATATATCTACTTTTACCTTATCTAGCTAGATGTCCTGGTAAAGTACCTGAAAGATAATGAAACAATGTAATAACTGTACATGAATCATTAAAGATATCATCAGCGCTGTTTTATTTGTTATTGTTATTTATACCAATTTGTTCTTATATTTCGAAGTTTGAAGGACAATTGAGGAACATACTTATAACAGAAATTAATTTGACGTATCACCTATTTCCCGTGCTAAATTCAATTTGTTATGATAAATACGTACTGTAACTGATTAGAGAAGAGAAGTTTGGAGAAGAAGACGATGACGACAAGGAGCGCGAGGAGATCCAATATATTACTTAGAGCCAATGTAATTCTAGAAAGCTCATCATTTATAGACAACTATGTAACAAACGAGAAGCAAACAAACAAATAATTAAGGCGCAAACAAAGACTTAAACCGTAGACAAATAAATACTATCGTACAAACATAGGATTGAATCGAGGGAATAATGATAAATCAATTGATTAATAAATTAATAAATAATTGAATGAAGGAATGAATAAATAAATAGATAAATAAATAGATAAATGAAAGAATGAATTAATGAATTAATGAATGAATGAATTAATTAATTAATTCAATGACTGATTAAATAGATAGATAAACGATTGAATAGGGATAAATAAATAAATAAATAAATAAACGAATGAACAAGCAAAGAGTGTTTCAGTAGTGGAATCGTTAACCACTTGTTTGTCCAGTCAATTAATTTAAAACTTTTTTCCTTTTTTTTCTTCGGTTTCCTTGTGAAGAACTATAATGCAAGACTAATGTTATCAAAAAAACATTTATCGGACGCTATATGTGCATACCTTAGGTTTATTACTAGTTATAGATCTAAGATTATATGCCACCTCTTTCCGATTGGGTAATAATAATCTAAGAGGATGATTCGGATTAATATTTATCTTATGAAATATTCTAGTGTCTTGATGTAATAAATTAAAAATATTATAGTGAACTGAGGTATATCTTCTCTTAAAATATCTATTTAGGAAACATTGTAATGTGTATAAATCAGGTGGACTTGCACCAACTACAGGAAGAGCGTACGTACGTATATTCTTAGAAAGAACAATACTATTAAATAAATAATCTAAGTCTTTTTGGCACATGCCATCTTTCCTTAGTGATCGTATAACATACAGGCATTTATTTCCCTCGGATAATTTCCATTTAACGTGAGAAGAGAACCTACAATTAGATTGTATAATTACTCCTAGGAGTTTTAGTTCATTTTCTTGGGGTATGCCCCTTAC
>WUAP02079557.1:0-17194 GCA_015163945.2 Stichodactyla helianthus
ATTCTTAGCTGAATTCATTCCCAGATGACCTTCATTCCACATCTTGTTTTCCTCCTCGTCAGAGATCACGTCTTTTGCTTCTTTCTTGTTCACTATTCCTTTCCTGTGGGTATCCTTCATTTCTGCGTCTAATATCCTTCGCAAACCCATGTAACTTAAAACAGAAAAAAGCGGAATTTCAAAAACAATAACTAGAGAAATAGAAATTCATTTTTTTCCTACTTACTTCAAATTGGTTTTATCCAACATGTTTACGTCTGTTCTGTTCTGTTCTGTTCTTCTAAACATCGCTTCAGTCCTGCCACAATTTGGTATAATGTAGGCTCGGGAAAGCGATTCCCATCTTTATCAGAAACTTCTTGGATAAAACTTCCAACCCAAAAATCCAATGACACAGGTTTCATGCAAACAAAATCTTTATCAAGACTTTCGATAGCTTCCATAGCTGTATGCACGCTTGAAGCCTCTCTAAGTGGACATTTGTTTACTCTTGAGCTTTTCCAGTCTTGAAAAAGCTTTACAGCCCATTTATTCTTATATCTGGTGGATATTGGAATTGCATCTTTCAGCATATTAGTTTCCTCCTCTAAACTTCGAGCTTTTCTAAAACGTTTAGCTGGCTGGAAATCATCCTCCTCATTCAGTTCCATGTTTGAAATCGACAAATCAAGCTTAATCACATATCTTATATGCTAAAGGACATCTCCAGAGACCAAAAATAAACAAAATTTTATGATGTAATCGCGCTTTCTGAAAAACTATTTATTCGAAGAAAGTTTGAAAAGCTCTTTGTTGCATCATTAAGAACGTAATCGGCTCTATTCGCACATTCTTCCTTTCTTTTACTCTTATTGAGAATAGTGGCATTAAAAAGCACGTTTAATGCTTTTTGAATATATTTACATATCCACAACCCGATGCAACTTACAAATAGGCCCTTTGCAGGACCCCTGTCACGTGATGCGTTGCCACGTGGCAACGAGAACTGACTGGCAAGCGGATTCGCGCAAGAATCGAAATACAATGGATGTTAATTTCCATACTATGGATGTTAATTTCCATAATATTTCTAGAGTAATCCCACACTAGTCCCATAGTATGGAAAAATTTTCCATACTATGGAAATAGTATGGATATGGAAAGAATTATGGAAATTGCATTCTCCAACTTATTTCTTCAGTTTTTCTAGAGCGTTTCCAATGTATGGAAATCGATTTCCCCCCCCCCCAGTTATGAGTACAGTGACACCGATGAGGACAGTTTACTATTCTCCATAAAATACAACTAAAAGATACCAGGGAATTCTGAAATTCTAAATTTCAATTTTAACACCCTAACAGATACCAAATCGCTAATTTTTATCCCTAAGAGATACGACGAGCGCACCCGATACTTTTACCCCGGAGTCCCTCCTTTTACCCGTGGGTCTTCATTTTTCAAAACGATTACAAATGAAAATTTGGCTGTTTCAAGGTCAGTCTTCGTTTTATAGGTATTTCAGCCCAGGAATGGAGAACTTTTTCTGTTTTACTGCAGTAAATAGAAATTGACTTTACTTAACGACAATACATAATCTTACCATCCTGCAATGTTCTTACACTCCTTGTCATTGCTGGTCCAGTGTACTTTGTATTCATGACTGCTACACTGATACTGTATGTTGTATACTTGAGTAGTGACGTGAGATTATATGTTGTGACATCACCCGTGACGTCACGTGTCGTGGTATTTCCTCCTTGTGGTTTGTAGGCTATCCTGTATCCCTTGAGTGGACCGTTAATATTGTCATGATCAGGTACCTGACAAATGAAAAGTCAATCGAGAAAAAAATCTATTATTAAAAGTAATAGCGTCAATAGATCCTTTACCGGATTCTAAAAGTGTCAATATTTTGTTGTGCACGACAGACGTGCTTACCTTCCATTCGATGAGAATGGATTGTGACGATCCTGACGTAATGTGTGTGATCACAGGAATTGACTCGGGTTCTAAAAAAATCATTATGTTGAATGAATGTGTAGTTTGTTTCAAGTAGGTCATTGAACTTTATTTACTCTAGGTATACCGGACTCCATATTCTACTTGTTGGATTACCCTTAAGTCCTGATACATTGTATTTAGTGGATTTACTCTAGCCGGTATATCCTACCTGCAATAGACCAATTCCAAAAGTCTCATAATCGTATGCATAAACAACTCAAGCTTCATAATGTTATGATGAGATAAAACAATGACGACGTATTGTTTTATCTCATCATTATGAGGCTTGAGTTGTTTATGCATACGATTATGAGACTTTTGGAATTGGTCTAAGTTAGTTGTGGTTGCTGTAGTGTTGGTCCATACTCCATATCCTACTTGTTTGCTTGCCCTTACTGATACATTGTATTCAGTGTAACTACTCTAGGTATATCCTACCTGCAATAGCAGTTGTGGTTGTTGTAGTGTTGGTCCATACTCCATATCCTACTTCTTTGATTACCCTTACTGATACATTGTATTCAGTGTAACTACTCTATCTATATCCTACCTGCAATGGTAGTTGTGGTTGTTGTAGTGTTGGTCCATACTCCATGTCCTACTTGTTTGATTGCCCTTACTGATACATTGTATTCAGTGTATGGTTTTAAGTTGGTCACATTACACACCGTTCTATTACTGGTTACTTCATATGTCGTTCCATTCTTGTTTTTAAGTCTTACTACATATCCCATAATAAGGTGTGTTGGGCTGCAGGGTTTGATGGTCCAGCTCAGTTCGATTGATCTTTGACGAGGAAGGACCGACGTAATACGAGGTGGTTCTATATGAATGAAATGGTAAAAAGTAAAAATAACTTCAATAATACAAAATTATTATACTTGGTGGCTGCTTTTAAAGCCCTATAGATGAAATATAACTATTTCCAGTTCTAAGAATTTAAATTATTGAAGTCCGAGGGGGGAAAGAATGACGCCAACCGACTCGATGCCAGCTGACTTGGTTGGCTAACTGAATTGAAGGAACTAAGTCAAACTAAGCTGCAATAGTTGTCATGAATTGATGTAAAACTGCACACAGCTGTGGGCTAATTTTTGATCATTCTCCAAAGAATTTAAGGTAATGCGGTCGTGCATTGGTACGCATCTAGTTCTGCGCATGTTTTTCGTTGGTTGGAATTCCTTTGGTAGAGCCTTTTCAATATGGCGGATAAGGTGCCTTGATATTCAACGACAAATATCTAAAAATCTAAATCGGTGACCTGCCCTGATTTTTTCACCGTAAGTTCATGGTGTCTAAAGCCCCAACATATCAAAAAATGAAGGTAGGTCTTGGAGCTAAATTTTAAGAAAATCGCCAAAATGTCCAAAACTAGGATCGTCAAGCACGGTAAAATTGTGCTGTTTTTGAAACTTTGGCTTTGAAAACTCACTCTTGAACGCAATAAAATGAGAAATTTTGGGTTTATTATTACAGTGTGTTAACTTATGTATCATTTGAAAGTGTTGGTTTTATTATTGAAGACCGATATGAGCTGAAACAATTTGGAATTCCACTATCCTATTTTGTCTGGAAAAGATGGCCGCAAGCCCAATCTTTGAAACATTATATCTTTTAAATGAATTCGGTGACCCCCATTTTTTAATTCATTTTCCTACTCAAGCACTCAAAATTGATATTTGTGCCAAGTTTTCAAAAAACATTTCGACAAAAAATTGCACGATCGCATTACCTTAAAATTAAATAAGCTAGAATTAGGTATAAACCTTACAAACGCAGCCTTGAGTTAGTAGGTTTTGAAAACATGTGACAAGCAGACATCTGTACCCGGGGGGGGGGGTACTTCCAACCATTTTGTACGGGATGCTCCGCCCAAACTCTGGACCCCTTACACTTTTATATCCTGCAAATTTCTGCAAAAAAGCTACCCCTTTCACATACCTTTGCTTGAAAATTTACCCCTTTTGTAACCCACCCTTTTCTATGGCCCAAACTCGCAAATTCGCGACCCTTTTCCATACCAAAAATAAAAAATTCCCATTCCTGTTCTATACCAAAACTCACAAATTCCCAACCCTTTTCTCTACTTTTGGTTTAAAAAGGTACCCCTTCCCGGCGAAGCATCCCCTTAAGGCCAATGTAGGGAGTACCTACCCCCCCGGACATCTACGATATAGACGTACCTTGAAATGCAACGTAAACGTTGACTCTCATTGTCTTATGAGTATGAAAGTACACGGGTACAAATCTAATGTATCTAGCTGTTGTGGGATTCTTTAACTCATGACGAACAACAGTGTGTCGATCCTTGTTGCCATTAAAGACCTAAAAATTACATACAATTTACAACAATACAATTACAACAATAGGCATCACATTCCATGCACAGACGTGAATCTAGCACTTTTAAGTTGATAGTATAACAGAGTTCTTTGTACTCATGCACCCATCTCTATTTTTCTGTATTTAAAAGGATTTTGGGAAATGACATCATAGATTGGTCAAAAGTCTGACCAATTCATGATAAAGAAAGTAAATCCAACACAAGAAAACCGAAAATTTAAGGAGAACACAAAACGCGCGATTTCCTAAAGAATTTAGATTGGTCGATCCTGTCGCCCACAAAAATAGATATAACGAATAGTGTTTTTTAACAAATGCGCATATTGTTTCCCTACGTGCGCCGTGCTGTATGTCAGTACCGTACGTTTCCCACCCATTCCGAAAAACGCTGGATGCACAAGGTTGTAACGTGCCTGGTTTGCTGTAAAATTATACTTTTGTTCTGAATTTGTTCGTATTTTGGAATTTTTTATTTATTATTATATTTTGTTTGGGGTGGGGCGGTGGGGGGAGGGGGGTTTGACGACTTGGCCAAGGGACAAATAGACCTCTTTAGCTTCGTTGCTTGTTTACCCATTTCAGACCACGTGATGTCACTCTTTGGTTGGTTCTTTCGTATGTTAATATTTTAACATGTTCATCATAAAAGAACAATTCCCAAGAGAATGTCACGTGGTCTGAAATGGGTAAACAAACAACGAAGCTAAGTCTATTATGCAATTGTTAGAATTTTTAACCCACTGAATTAAGAAAATGTGATATCAATACCCGGCAATGTAATAAAGGATTCGACATTGTATATTAAATATTTGGCACAAATAGAATTTTTGTGTTTCATGCCGAATCACGTATAATATTCACGTCTTGTAAGTCACGTTGTATCTTACAGCTTGCGTGACAATAGTTTTTTGGCCATTCGAGGACTTTTCCCGCAATTTTACTTATCGTCGGTCTTTCTCCGTAATTTTACTTATCGTCGGCCTTTTCCCGTAATTTTACTTATCGTCAGTCTTTTCCCATAATTTTACTTATCGTCACCCCTTTTCCGTAATTTTAGTTATCGTCATTGTTAAAGTTATATAACGATTCCTAATATAGTTTATCTAGTATTTTATCATCTGGGATAGGCACATTACGGGAGGCAAGGGGCACGATTCATAATCCTTCACAAAGCCTCTAGTTGGCCATTCTGACTTGACATCCGACAAGTCCAGTCTACACCAGAACGCCCGCCTCCTTCCCGTGCCTATCCTCAATGTAATTTTTTAGGGCGTTTTGTTCGCCCTCACCTTTACTGGTCCAGCTATATCAGCTTTCAACCAGAATGGACAAGGAATTCAGGTTACCAGTGATACACTGACAATGTAAAACTTAATTGACAGACATCACTTGCTCTACTGTTATTGGCTAGTATAAGTGACACACACCAGATCATGAGTATAAAGTGACCCTTAATCCCGGTGTTGTCCTGATAACATGACTCATTTCCGGAATACAATGATTGTTTATTTAGAACAAAGCTTGCTTTATATTAGACTCTATTCAATTTGAGACTAAGTGCTCTGGACCAAAGCTAATAGCTGTAGCATTAACTTTAATTTATATGAATATAAATTAGCTTAAGATTGTATTTCGTTAATAACCAACATTGTCAATTTATTGATTAAAAGCGGCTCAGGGTTTTTTCCCCCTGAGCCATTTAACTCCATGACAAGTGTGATTGATTATCATCAGGCCCAGTAAACGAGCTCGATTAATGCAGCACCGAATAATCTTGTAATGGAATCTATAATTAGCACTATAATGAATATAATTGTACCATTACGTCACTAATGTAGAACAAGCTCGAGAATAAAGTACTGTCTCACATGGTCTGATTCGATCTCCTAAACTGGTGCCGAAACCCTTCATGATGGCGGACATCAAACATCAGAAAGCAGTAAGAGGCTCTTATAAAGGCCACTGCACCCAAGATATAAAGCGCGCGGAGCGACTGATGAAAGAGACAGAAACGCCGAACACCACGGAATTGAGAGCGATTTCGGGGCGACTCACAAGAAGACTAGAAGAAATATCAAGCATGGACTCCGCGATCGTAAACGCTCTAGAAAGTAAAGAAGACATAAGCGCCGAGACCGACCAAGCCCTTACATTTCAAGACACCATCCAATACTGGAATCTGAAGATAAAAGAATTCATTGAAGACAAATGGCATCCGGTGAGTCCGTTCCATAGTAGTACATTATCAGAGACAAAACCTAGAGTCAACATCAATCTCTCGAAGCTACACATACAACCATTCGACGGAAATCCGCTCGAGTGGCTAACATTTTGGGATAGCTTTAGTAACGCAGTATACGGAAACCTCAACCTGAATGATATAGATAAGATGAACTATTTGAAAGGATTAATAAGCGGCAACGCAGCGCGCGCACTTAGTTCAGGTTTGCCTATGACATCACACAATTACGAAAAAGCCATGGAAATGCTAAAAGAACTCTTCGGACGCAAACAGATTCTTATCAACGCGCACATGGAATCGTTTTCTAAAATTCGCGCGCCATCAAGTGATGCTCAACAATTAAGAAAATTCTACGACGACTGCAAAAGCAACATTCGCGCTCTAGAAACGCTCGGAGTTCAAACGGACTCTTATGGAAGTTTGCTAATTCCTATTCTCTTAAAGAAACTCCCAGAAGAACTACGATATACACTATTCAGGGCAAATCCTAAAGCGGACTGCCCTCTGAATGAACTGCGAACAACACTCGGCCACGAAATAGATACAAGAGAAAATGCCAACTAAGACAACAAAACGACACGCTCTCAGTCGTAGACGACGTCATCGTACCTACAATCGGAACTCTTCTAACCAACACGCAACCGCGCAAAATACACTCATTAACCAAGAGTCACAATACGAACGAGAAATATGAACCAAGGCCATGCATATATAGCGACGGTAAACATCGCCCTGACAAATGTTCAAAGGTAAAAACGACGCCCATGAAAGAAGAACCATACTAACGCAGAAGAAAAGATGCTTTAAATGCCTCCGATCAAGCCACACAAGGTATCAATGCCGATCAAAAGGAAGGTGTTTAAATTGCGGACTCAAACACCACACGTCGATCTGTGAGCCTAGCTAACGATGCCAATCAAGGCTCAAGCAAAATCTACGAGAACCAAGAAGTCTCACAACACAGCAAAACCGCCACATCAGCAATGACAACCCTGTCAAACACGACAACACAAACGAATACACTTATGCAGACCGCTCTGGTCACAGCAAGCGGACCAGCAACAAGATGCCAAGCGCGCATCCTTGTCGATACCGGATCACAAAAACGTTCATAACACAACATCTGAAAGACAAATTACAGCTGAAAGCTACTCAGCACGAGTCACTGGACGTGAGCACATTTGGTACAACTAAAAGCACTCCAAAATCCTATGAGGTAGTAACAGTTACCTTAAACGCGGTAAACGAAGACATCAAGATACTAGCCTTAGTTACGCCGATCATCTGCCCACCACTCTCAGGCACACAAAATACGCAAATTCCTGCGTATTAACTCAAAGCTCTCGATATCGCCGACCCACTAAACGCGGCAGGTGACCGCACAATAGACATCCTGTTAGGAAACGACCACTACGCTCAGATCATTCTGGGAATTACAAAGAAGTCACATGACAAAAAATGGATAGCCACACAAAGCAAGTTTGGATGGCTCCTTTCAGGTCCGGTACCCAACAACGAATCAAGTACAGCATCAACAGCCAACGCACTTTGTCATTATGTCAATGCCCAGTCTACCCTCGACGACAACCTCAACGAAACTCTAACCAAGTTCTGGGAAATAAGTATAATCCCTGAAGAACACAACGACCCCGAAGCGTGTGCAGTCCAAAAACATTTTGAAGACACTATCGAATTTAACGACGCTACTGGTAGGTACAACGTCAGGCTACCGTGGAAAGACAACAAGGAAAACCTACCAACAAACTTCACACTAGCGAGAAAACGACTGAACAACCTACAACACACCCTTAACCGCAAAGACCCAGAGCTTATCTACAAATACAACAAATCCTCTCTTGACCAAATCAAGAGAGGATTTATAGAGCAGGTCCATGATCCAAGCATACACCAAGGACTAATACACTACATACCTCACTTACCTGTATTCAAAGAAAGCAGCACAACAGCAATGAGAATCGTTTACGACGCATCTGCAAGGCTATCATAAAAAACTTTAAGCCTCAACGATTGCCTTTACACGGGACCTAACCTAATGCAAAGAACACAAAACATGTTACTTACCTTCAGAACACACAAGATAGCCTTCACAGGAGACATCGAGAAAGCATTCCTAAAAATCTATCTCAACATTCCAGACAGGGATGTTACGAGATTTCTTTGGCTTAAGGACGTAGATAAGCCAGCAAACGATCTAGACAACCTGATCGTCTACAGGTTCTGTCGTGTACTGTTTGGGGCAGCACCGTCTCCCTACCTACTGATCGCTACGATACAACACCACCTCGCAAAACATGATGACTGGATATCAGAAAACCTACGGCAATCAATCTACATGGACAACGTAGTAACGGGAACAGAAACAGTATCTGAAGCCCTATGCTACTACACCTCATCTATAGAAACTACTTCCAAGAAGCGGGTATGAATTTACGACAATGGACAAGCAACTCCTCTCCCCTTAATCACCAAGCCCATAAGGACGAAGTTTATGCAGAGCCTACGGTCAAGGTCCTTACTTGACCGTAGGTACTTGATTACAGCACTACTCGGAGCAGAGTTATCCCAATACCTTAAAAATGTCCATACTATCCAAGTTCAAAACACACCAGATAATATTATGGAGTGACTCGAAAATCGTGTTGTCATGGATATCATCGCCAAAACATCTACAACAACAGTTCATTCGACATCGAGTACAGGAGATACGTGATACAACCCCACAGCATGCATGGAGATACTGTCCAACCGCATCCAACCCTGCAGACCTCATTACAAGGGGGATGGGCGCCACAGCCTTCATGTTAAAACAACAAGGTTGGAACAAAGGACCTCCATGGCTCGCCAAACCACAGCAGGAATGGCCTTCAGTCAACGATTATCACACTCAAGACGACAATGAAGAATGCCCAGCGACACAAACAATCGGTATCACCCTCACAAACGTACAAATCGAAGCAAATTTACTTAATGTTATTGACATCACTAAATACAACACATTGGACAAATTATTACGAATTACCGCGCTCGTCATTCGTTTCACAAGAAAACTCAGAAAGAAATACAACCTAACACAATTACGGCTACAGACATGGAACTCGCACGCGTCGCTCTGCTCAAATCTTTACAAAAACTCCACTTCAGAGAAATCACATCAAAAATCGACGATACACATAAAGGTAAATGCCCAGCAACAATACACCAGCTTGGCCTCTATTCAGACGAAGATGACTTGATACGATGTCGCGGAAGACTACAATACTCGCGACTGCCACACGATACCAAGTTCCCAATACTATTGCCAAAGGAAAGTCATTTGACAACACTCATTATCAGAGCAACACACCTAACAGTCTTGCACGGTGGCGTACGTGAGACCCTTACACAACTCAGGCAAACATACTGGATACCGAAAGGAAGACAAGTAATAAAAAAAGGAGATCAACCGATGCGTGACTTGTAGAAAAGTAGAAGGACCTCCATTTCGCTCAGTTGTTCCCCCTCCACTACCGGACATTAGAATCACAGGATCTCAGCCCTTTCAAGTAACGGGCATCGACTACGCAGGCCCATTATATCTACGTAACGCCATAAAAGAGACTTTTTGCTATACGAGCTATTCACCTCGAGTTAGTAGAGGATCAAACAGCAAGCGCATTTTTGAAAGCATTCAGGAGATTTGCAAGCAGAAGAGGCATTCCAGAATGCATCATCTCGGATAACGGCAAAACCTTTAAAGCCGGTTCTCAAGAACTACAAGCCCTCACCACACAGATACTAGAAGCAGCGGAATCTCAAAGGTTCCTCGCTAATCATGAAATCAAATGGAAATTTATAGCTGAGAGGGCACCATGGTGGGGTGGTTTCTATGAAAGTCTAATTGGATTAGTCAAACGAAGACTTAAAAAAAGCATCGGGAACACATCACTGAATGCAATAGAGCTACAAACTATACTAACCGAAATTGAAGCAACTCTGAACAGTCGCCCCATCACATACCCCTACGCAGACATCAACGATAGTCCACCTCTCACTCCCTCCCACTTCCTTTGCGGACACAGACTCTTAACATTACCAGACAAACAAGATCTCTCCGAAGAAGACCCAGACTACGTCCCTCAAGTCTCAAAGACCAAAGACCTAACAAGACGTGCAAACTACCACCAAACAGTGATGCAAAACTTTTGGAAACAATGACAAAGGGAGTACCTAACCAACCTAAGGGAACAAATTCATCCCTCAGACAAAAGAACACATCAGGAAGTCCAGTAGCCGTAGGACAAATCGTCTTAATACACGACGATATAGGTCGAAACCTATGGAAACTCGGCGTAATCACAAAGGAACATCAGGGGAGGGATGGATTGGTACGTTCTGTCACTCTTAGGGCGACCAATGGCAATCTCATATCAAGGCCAATCAAGAAGCTGTACCCGATTGAAGTATCAACTGAAATGGAGCACTTCAAAACAATGGACGAGAAGAAATCCATTAATAAGGAGGATGAAGATCGACGTAGGAGTCCTCGAGCAGCAGCTCAAAAGGCCGCCACGAAAATAAAGGAACACTTTAATTGAAAACTAAGACTATAACTAACCACACCTTATAACTTGTAACTAACACTTCAACTAACACTTTACTGCTGACCCGGGAGGGTGTAATGGAATCTATAATTAGCACTATAATGAATATAATTGTACCATTACGTCACTAATGTGGAACAAGCTCGAGAATAAAGTACTGTCTCACATGGTCTGATTCGATCTCCTAAAAATCTATTAAACCTATAGCGCGAAGGCATGGAAACATTTTTTTTTTTCACTAAAATCCGCCTTTTTGTATTTCTCTGCAGCGTTTCCCATACGCTCTTAATACGGACTACTTTCTGAGGGTTCATCAGCTTAATCATGTATTTGATGAAGTAAACTATGTCAGCACAGTAATTATCATATTGTTTTTCAAGCATCTCTGAAAAAAATATTTGTATACAATAATTTTGTAACATCTTTTTTTAATACATTCACCTTAATGCCCTTGTGTTTCTCCATATATTCACTCCAATTTAGATTGTCAATTGAAAACTTCATGTTATACTTTGTCACCCACTCATTTGAGTCTCCACTCCCTTGTGTTGCTACAGCAACAATAACACGTGGAGTACCGAGGTCAATCTGGAGGTAATCATCAGGATCATCATTACCTCTTGGTGCCCATCCATGTGAACTATGCAGTTTTGCATTATGAGGTTCAAACCGGGAATCGAAATACGATGATGCAGCATAACTGCTGTGAGGTATATTTAGCTTATCATCTCCAACAAGAGATCTCTCTGGACATTCTGAAAAATAACAAAATTGACACCGAAAACATAAGGTTACTTGATAAAAAACCTGGTTAAACAATGAAGAGAAATAACTATGATCATCCATCCACTACTAACTGACTCTCACTTCACGGGCTTATAGAGGTTTTTGCACGACAGCCATGTTGCATGGCAGAAACAATAAAATCGTAAGTTTTACACGAGAAAGAATTCAATCCCTTAGGGGAAAGAGATTCTATTGTTCTGTCATGCACACATGGCTGCCGTCACGTGGTCGTGCAAAACCTCTTCATTGCAAAACCTCTCCATTGCGTGATTCAATAGACCTGTTTCTAGTAAAATACCACTGTGTTCCTTGATTACAGACACATCTACACAGGGTTATTACATAGGATTATTAGCCTCATTTTAGCTTTAAAATAGTCACAAATACCAACAATCAAGTAAAAATTGTACAACTTCAACAATGCAAACACTTCGAAATTCTATGGACGTTACTGAAACACGTAAATATTCTACACAAAAGCGAGTCTAACCCTGAGCAATGGAGAACTCGAAACTGAACTATAAGCTAGCAGGGTGTTTTGATCGCGACTCACACAATATTTCATTAGAAACGGTAAGCGTTTCTCAAGCGGCGGCCATGACTAAAACAGTAAGTCTTTATTGGCGATAACATGTTAATGAGACGAAGGTATGTTTGCTAGATTAAAGAGTAGCCAAAGCATTGAACTTAGTTGTGGCACGGAAAATTTTCGCAGTAAATTGCACTTTTTTTATTATGACGTCACGGCTAACAATAGCTCCACCAATCAGGGCGTATACTCTTCCCTAAGGAATATGGCAGGTATGACAAACACTTTTTCTCCGCAACTCCGCAGCTCAGTCGTGCCAGCTGTAACATTAATATTTGTACCAATTCAAGTGCTTATCCTTTGTAATACTCACTATAGTCAGGTATTGTAATATTTTCTCCAGCTGCATAAGGTCCTTCCTTGATTGCAATTGCACTAATCTTGTATGATAGTATTCCACTTCTCGTGATATCAATGGTGTAACTAAGATCACTTGTCCTGTTGATGGTGACTATCTTCTTGTTAGATGTATCCATGTTGTAGTAGTATACAATAGTGTACTTCCTGACTATACTATACATGTCACGTGGTTTATCCCATGTGATTACCAGTTGAGGCCTAACTAAACCACGTGCAGGGATCAAAATAGCACTAACATTCCTTGGTGCAGAAGGACCTGGGAAAACAGAAGAGAAGCTAGACGTATTTATATCCAAAATCGAAAGAGGAGGCATATAGGTTGTAAGGAAGTCACTAGAGAAAGCCCTGAAGACTATTAAACTTTTCATTGGCTATTATTACAGTTGAGCCAAGATAAGATCACATCATACGAGTGAGGCTATAGAGCTTTACGACATAAACATGTATAATAAAAGACTGCGATTATGACAGACAACGAAGTCAATGTTTCTCTACAAGATATCTCCGGGTCAAAACTTTCAGATTCTCAGCAAACAGTCCATGGAAACCTTGATGGTACTGCAGCGGGCTTTAGAATGTCGTATTGAAGCCAGTAAAGTTGTGTTTATAATCTTATTACGAAGAAATGTGCATGAAAAGTCGAAAAATATTTCTATCACAGTACAGCCGTTCGGAATTTTTAAGATGAAAAGACATTGCTAGACAACTTCGGCTCTACTTTTGATTCTGTCGGCCCTTAGGCCTGGTTTTCATGCTTAGGTCGTAAAGGTCTATCGGATCAATACAATGCTTATTGTCTCATTCGTATCTCAACCTCGACTTGTCATAATATCTACCATTCAGTCCTGCATACCCTTATTAGTAACGTAGACGTTGACCCGCATTGTCTTATGCTTATGATATTCCACTGGTATAAACCTGATGTATCTGGCTATTATCGGGCTACTAAAATTATTGCGTACTATACCATCATGATTTGTGTTGCCATTGAAGATCTGAAAAGTTAACATGTATACGATTAAATTCCTTTTCAAAACTGAAACCTGACTCCCACCGTTAGCGTGATTTCGATTTCATTTATAAAACAAAATTATTTATCGTCAGAAATTCCTGAGATAGGCATGCTAAATAATGACCAGGAAAGTAGGAGGACTGGAAAAACCAAAATGAGGCACGATGTGACTGAAGCACAAATTATTCATTAAATCATAATAGAGGAATGAGGGGAAGTTATCGTTTTTTAAGCATGAGATAGAAGTATGGCCAATGGGAGTCTCAGATCTTTTACTTTCTCATCTTTCCCGTGGTGGACTGGACCTCTCCAACGGCAGTGTGCATGACATTACACAGTTAATTTTATTCACCTCGGTTTCCTTGTTGTCACCTTTATATCCAGTCCATTCTAAACCATCGATTGAAACATTCAGTTTATAACTTGTTACCCACTCGTTATAATAGCTGTCTCCCTGAGTGGCTACTGCAGTAATAACGCGTGAAGTACCGAGGTCAATCTGGAGGTAATCGTCAGGATTGTTATTATCTCTTGGTGCCCATCCATATCTACTAAGCAGCTTGCCATTGTAAGGTTTGTATCTGGTATCAAAAGCATACTTTATGAAATACGAAGATGCTTGATAACCACTGTTAGGTATTATTAGGTGATTTTCTCCAATTAGAGATCGTTCTGAAATTCCTAAAAAAAAAAAAAAAAAAAAAAACAGAAAGAAAGAAGGTTTACGGTCCTAAGCAATGACATTTTTCCAAATGCCTTGCCTTAATTAATTCCATTTCACTGACAACTAAATAAAATCACATTTGCATCGATGTAACTGGTGTTATTTCTTTGTACATGTAGCCCCCTAGTAAACGAAATTCAGGAAAAGCAGCAGCTTCTTTCATAAACTAGAAAAGTCCGAAAAATACACAAACAAACGAACGAAACGAACAAACATCAAATGGAATGGAATCGAATTGAATCGAATCGAATCACCAGTACAACTCATCATGCCGAGCGAACACAAATAGCCGGGTTGATTTTCTTCCTTAACTGAAATTAATTTAGATATATTATATTTAGTTTAAATCAACAAAATCATTTCCTTCCACTACTTTTAACCTTTTACGGGAAGTCTGTCACTCTTAACGAAACCTGATGATATGAACCTACCTGTGTCTTGTTGGCTTGAATTCCTCGTGAACAAACCAAAAGTACAAAAAACTATCATTAATACTATAGCGGACCTGTCCATACTCAACAGCTTGTTCACTGAATTCAAACTGACTGTTCATTACAGACTAGAAATGCAATGAATAGAAACTGGTTAAACAAGAATCGAAACAGTTCCGTCATAAGCCGGTTATGGTTGTTTGTAAGATCCCTCTGATCATCTCTTGGCATTCTTCTTCGTCACCAATAGAATCCGAAACAGTTTGTAGTGAAAGCAGTGCGCTGTAGTAATGTTTGCTTTTTCACACATTTTAATAAAAGTAGTGTTTTTGAAGTAATATTTTAAAAACGAGTTTCTTTAACCCTTAATCTATGGCATTAGTATAGGAAATCGCATAAACTGCTCGTTCAATTCGGGATTAGTTATAGGCACGAATGATGGGCTTTGAAAGAGATCAAAATTACACGAGCTGTAGGCGAGTGCAATTTGAGAACTTTCAAAGCATCATGAGTGACCATAAATCCCGAATTGCACGAGCAATTTATGCGATTCTTTATTTATAATATACTCAACAAAATACAAAAAAAAAAAAAAAAAAAAAAAAAAGACTCGCCAAACACAAGACAAAACTAACATTTGAATGGTTTCCTGTCTTGACTTTTCCAATTGTATTCAAAATAATTAGCAATACAGGAAAGACGAAGCTACGAAAAATATGTTTATGAAAACGTATTGAAAACTTTAACTTTATTACTTTAAGAAAATAAAATTATTTCTTCACAGACTGCAATACGGATTTAAATAATAGTTTATTACATATTTATGCATTTGCTCTAGACCAATCAGGGCAGAATGCAGATATTTTGTCGAGAATATTAGAAGTTCTCTTCTTACCTATGAAAGCTGTGTCTGACACGGTTACGTCTCAGTACATGGCATCCATTATCAAATTGAGGTCTTGATTAATTCTGTAGCATGTTCGAAGAAGGCGAAATGAGCTAGTGTAACTTTGCATACTTAATGTTCCAGCCGGTAGCCAGGAGTTGTTGCAATTTTATTCTTCGTTGTTGGCAGGATTTCCTCGAGGAAACTAAATTTTTATTGAGTCTTTTCTTTCAGACACCAAATATGGTAATAAACGTCTTAACTCTGCTGAAAAGAAACCAAACTGAAAGGTTTCGATCTTTTCACGAAACACTAGTCACTAGTGTGAAGAAAGTTCCTGCATTTTTAAGCTAGTTTCGAACCCTTAAATTCCCTCATGAAATTTCCTAAAAATCCCTCTTATTTGAAGATTTTGAGAAGACAAGCTGAAAAAGGAAAAGGTAAAAAAAAAGAAAAAAAAAAAAAAAAAAAAAGAAGAAGAAGAAGAAGAAGAATTAAAATTCTACCAAATTACGCACTTCAAATTGTGTACAAGACTGAAAATGTTGAAAAACGAGTTTAATTCGACTCGTTAACACAGTATTTTTATTTGTCAAACAGAAAGAGTAATGGGAGGGGGGTAGTCACCGTACTAATTAAGGCGCTATAAACGTAAAAAAATAAAAAAATAAAAAAATAAAAAAATAAATAAAAATAAAAAAATAAAAAACAGCAATAGTCGACCCCTCTTTATCATTATGTATTTAGTTTGAAGCTTAAAAACTGAAAAATGGCATATTTTCACTCTAACTTGCTTTTTCGGCTATCCCACTTTTGAAATTTTTTTCTAAAAGATATGTGCAACGCTTATCATGATTCACTGTGGAAACGGTACTCGTATAAAACTCAAACAGCGTACTTGTTGAAAACTAGTCGTAAAATACAAGCTAAACTAACAATCTTTCCTTGAAAACAGTAGTTTGTAGCTCATTAGTTCTTGCTCTGTCCTGAAAACAGCGGATTTTCTCTTGGATAATGTTTTCTACTCGTACTAAACAGCAAAAGTTTTCAAAAACAAAAACTGAATTCCCAGATGTCGGCACGCGTCAATAAGTTCCCGCCAAAGAGCAATCAGCCAATCACAGGGAGCCCAAGCAATGAATCTGACATGAATTAGAAAAAATTATTAAGAATATGAAAAATAAAATTTCAACCTTCTAAAATTGTTTGTGTCTTCTTTATTTAACCTCTAGAATGGATT
>WUAP02079668.1:0-17193 GCA_015163945.2 Stichodactyla helianthus
CTGTATTTTCTGAACGTAAAACGAAAGACGGAATACATGTTCAAACAAGTGAATAAATCTCAACGATAAACGTATCACATTGTTTGTTATATTAAGCAACAATTTTAAAAACCTTGCTATGTAAAAATAAGCCATTTATCGGCCTTCAGCTCATGGTTATGTGATATATTCACCTTGGGCTTCGCCCTCGGTGAATATATTACATAACCCCTCGCTTCAGGCCGATAACCCTCACTTACAGTACATGCAAAAATGCACTAGCATTTCATTTTTTATCTTTTTCCATTCTCTTTTTAGTTCCACTGAGTTGACAAGAGCTGGGTCAGGTCTTCTAGACAAAGTGGTTGCTGATTCCAGAAGTCTGAAGCAGTTTCCTTTGACTGAGATCAGCAGTGAGCAAGGGGATGGTAAGATAAAGACTCTGCTCTATTAATGGTTAGTAACCTATGAAGGCATCATTAACTAAATGTTTTGTTCTTTATAAACAGATACTGGTTCCATAGCTGCCTCAGTGAGGCTGGAGCAGACACTTTCAGATGAAGCAGCTTCAACTACAACAGGAAAACTGAGCATACCAGCTGTACTGGCCTTACAGGCTAAACTATGGCTGGCTATTGGTAGGAAAGTTTGAAAACAGCAAAAAACTGAATTATTATCTGTTAAATGATTTGTGGCCAGAGTAACATTAACTCTGTTGTCAATTCTTTTTCAGCTGATGTGTTCATAGGAATGAATAAAGACACAGAGGCTAGTGCTTGTGTGCAGGAAGCCAACCTAATCTTTCCACTTTCTGCTGATGTTCTGTATCAGGTACAGTTTTGAAGATGCTGCATAATGTCTGTTAAAACTTATATAAATGTAGTCTCATATTTGCACATCGAAAAGCTTCATTTCCAAGCAAAAATGCTGTGTGATTAGTAAAATAAAGTATTACTGGTGTTATATCCACAGCGTGGCCGTATTTATGAGATCCGTGGAAGTCCAGGCCAGGCAAAAGCTTGTTATAACAATGCAATAGCAATCAACCCAAGTCACATTCCAAGTATGCAAAGAATGGTTAGTGCATTTTTGTATTGGGACTACATATTTAGTAGGTGCTTGGGGCTACTCATCATGGTCATTAATGTATTTACTTTCAGCTTATTCTCCCTTCCAGTTTCTCAAGGCCAGCACAGGTTTTTATTCCCTTGTGAGAGTAATAATAAAACTACTGACTTCATGTTTGTTGTACAGGGAGAAGTTTACGAAAAGCTAAACAATCTTGTGATGGCAGAAAAAGTGCTCAGAGAAGCTATCAACATAGATCCAACAGCTCGTGTTGCCTGGTAAGTGGCATAGTTGGAGTGCGCCAACAAATCAAGTACCATGTAGTCCATATTTTGTATATTCCTTACTCTCAACTAATAAGGTTCACAGACACAGGGAGGATTTAAAGGTGCACCAGGAGTGTAGCTGTTGACAATGCAGATAGTCCCTCTACCTCTGACTTTTTACTTCATTTTTCAGGCATTATCTTGGTGTTGCTCTTGAACGGCAAGGTGAACATGAAGCAGCCAGTGAATGCCTTTTCACTGCTGTAGATCTAGAAGCAACCTCACCAATTTGTAATTTTTCAATAATCCCTAGGCTTCTATAATTAACAAATAATACCACAATAATATAAAACAATTTAATTAGAAATACTTTTTAAACTTATCGCACTTAATTCATTTAAAAACTTCATATCTGTACAAGACTATAAGAAAAAGTACAATGTAAGGCTTAATTCTCCAGTTTCAAGCCTTGTTTTTATGTAAAATATTCACACACTTCCATGAAGGTCCATGAAATTTCAAAGTGTATCATTGAGGTGGTGCTTTCTTTACTGTTGGTATTTGTGAATATTTTGACATTGAAATGAGGCCAAACCTGAGTAAATTCTTATCAAGGAACACAGTGGTATTTTGCGAACACTAAGGGTCTATTCCAGAAAATAACTTTCCAACTTAGTAAATAAATAAAGTAAAAGAATCATCCACTTTTCAGATGGTGCTAGTTACTTTGAAATCCTGTAAGCTGTGTGTAGATTATGAAATATATAATTAATAATTTATTAACTTGAAGTATAAATAACTTTATATCTAATGAGTCAATGTTATGTAGAAATTTCAATTCAAAATAAAGTCAAATATCATAAATTAGTGTCAGAGAATTTTGTTTGACATGTTAACATGGGGGGAAATCATATCTTGACAAATATGAATGGTTTGAATTTACTGCAAGTAGACTTCCAGATAGCTGCAATCTGACCCTGTGTCTTTATGGTTGATAAAACACAGGCCAGATTATGATATTTCATCATAACTGATGGCTACAAGTCCACTGGTTGCTACAGCATCTCTTTTATGATGGCCTCTGAAAAC
The DNA here is from genome assembly GCA_015163945.2 of Stichodactyla helianthus. Classification (NCBI taxonomy): domain Eukaryota; kingdom Metazoa; phylum Cnidaria; class Anthozoa; order Actiniaria; family Stichodactylidae; genus Stichodactyla; species Stichodactyla helianthus. The sequence goes on from WUAP02079668.1 coordinate 2,403, forward strand.
ACTGGCAAGTCTTTGTACTTTGCAACAAGGGCACTGAAAATTGAAAAGAAACTAACTAGATGATGACAGACAGTATCAACTACAGAGATTTAAAATTATTTGATTGAAGGACTTGACAATTTATATTACAGTATGCTATTGTGGTCATCATCCATCATCATCTCTCAAAGCCCTTCTTATGTAACCACTCCCCCTTTGGAATTCCTATCTTCTTTGGATTTTTGGTACACCGTTTTTACTATATTTATCAGAAACGAGCAAATAAGAAAGCAAAGCGAAAAACTAGAACAAAGGGAACAACGCTAACTTAATTGTCATAAGCTTTCTAAACTTGCCTTTTTTGTTCGTGTTCTTTTTTGTGTTTTTCTAGCAAAGTTTTCTGCTCTTCACAGCTCATATCCAGCCCTGGAAGCGTGTCTAGCAGTTCACGACAATGCTGTAACTTGGCTCTAAAATTATTCACCTAAATTTAAAAGTACAACTTGAATAAATTGGTCAACAAAAAATTTCATACGATAAACTCGATGGCAAGCATCAAATATTTTTAATTGTTTCTGAAGAAAAGCAAAAGTTCGCAGTTTCTTGCCTTCTTGCCCATTTCTTGTGTATCTCCAGTCTTTTGAACTGAGTTAATAATGTCGAAGATCGCAGGGAGAAAGTTAAATTCGCTGACAATGTCAACTTTGTCAGAACTCGAGGAGTCGTCCATCTTGAATACCGAGAAGCGCTACCACAGGTAACCCAGAGACATGTCAGAAAATAAAAAGTGTTTGCAGCATCAGTAACTATGCAGAGGAGAGATATCACCAAAGGTTTAGAAAATTTGAGCAAAATCAAAATGAAAACATAAAATTACTAAGAATCTCTCTTCCTGATTGGCCAAGGCCACGTACTTTATGAGAGCACACAGCATGCAAATTTGCACCTTTGTATTTGATAAGAAATAAAAAACTTGCTTGCTGAGATGTGTGCATTTGAGTATGGGCCAAAAACTTGGGAAGTGTTTTACACCTCATGCTTCAACACTCTCTTGTTCTGCCCATACCTGCATGCTTTATAACTGCACAAAGCACATTGTCTGCATTTCTATTTCTTCAATATTTGTTAAAGAAAAGGCCAAAATATTTTTTCAGAGAGGTTGGAATATTTTACAAGCAAAACAATTGACACAAATGCATGGAAATCCTTTATTAATACCATCATCAACAATTTTTGGCAGTGATAAAATTACTCTGTTACTGTAAACAACATTGAATTTTTGCTTGCATGTTTATTCAGTAACTTGACCCAGAAATCATTAAAAATTTGTTTGTGCAGTTTGTTAAGCAGAGAAACTAGAATAAAGCTAACCTTGTATAAATTTACCTATCATAAACATTGTGCTGGTGTGCAGCACACTCTTGGAATTGTACTTCCAGCATCTTGATGACACTTATCCCACAGGAAGAAGTTGAGCCTTGTTTTTTAAATCACAGATGCCAACAAATCTATTATTCATAAATCCTTATTAAAAGGATATTAACCACTACTTACATGTTCAATATCACAAAATGTGGTGTAAGATTTTTTCCAAAATGTGATTCACTGAATAGCATTGTTGTCTGAAGAAGTTCATATTCTTCTGGAGGATGTAAAGTCACTGGAAATAAGATTTGTGAGCATTTGAGTCACAAGAATTATTGTAAAATAGCTATTGTTACTGGGTCAAAGATAAAAAGCACGCAAGGCTTGTTTTTAAAGTACTTTTATTAGATTAAAGACTAAATATCCAGAAGACAAAATAATCAAAAAAAAAAAAAACCTATCCAAGTCTAAACAAATTATCCATCACTTTTGAATAAACCAAGCTGGATCAAATTGAATATGCCCAAGTTATAAACAATTAATAATATATAATTTCTGATAAATCTTTAAAATATAGATAACTATATAAATATGCACATTATATCATTTTATTGATATGTGAAGATCTTAAGTTACAAACTGATATATAGAACCCATTTCACTAGTTCCTCAACTGAAGGACAAAAAAAAAGAAATATTTTAAAATAATAATAGTCTTTAATTCTCTGGAGTTGTCCTCCAGTTTGGGAGTTTGTGAATGGGTCTATATCTTAGATTTAAATCCAGATTAATTCAGCTGTATTTCTAAGTTTCTTTTTGAAATCTGGACAGGTGGTCATGGTAAAACATACATGTTCATATAAGGAAAAACTTCAGATGTTTGTTGAGTTCACAGTCAGTCAGACTGTTGAAAAAGACAGCCACTACACAGAAAGCATTCTCAGGAATTTTAAAAGTTTTACTGTTTTGTGTGATTGAATTGTGTGTAAGATTGTTTTGGAAAAATGAGTTTATTTTTGAGAATTCAATTCAGAGGTACAACAGGGTTAAAAGAAACACCCTTGATCATTGGTCATTCTCTGGCCAAAATGGGGACAGGTTCAGTCAATTGTTTGTCTTTCCAGGCATGTTGACTGGTCTACTTCGAGTTATTAGCTCAAAAGGACAGGCCTTTTTTTATGATTCAGAGGTTGAGTAGGATGGCACTAAAAATGGACCATTCTGCTAAGAGAGCATAATCCTTTTGCTTTGAGCAATGTCTGTTAAACTCTAACTCACCAAATTGTGAGAAAGATTTTGTGCACTTTTGACAACTAAAGGCCCAGACACAATGCAACATTGCCTGTGACATTGCTTGCAATGGAGAAATCACACAGTGTGTCCACTCATGCAACTGATGTATACAATGTTGCAAAAGTAGAAATTTTAAATTTGCATTATTGTGCACAACTGTTAAGGTTTGCATGTGGATGTAAATCACAATTTTCCCATTGAAAGCAACATCACAGGCAACATTGCATCATGTGTCCAAGCCTTAAAGCACAGCCTGTTTTGTCATTCTTTTTCAGAATCTTTTTGCTTGCAAAATGCACAGTTCGCTACAGCCCAGGTATTTTACAAAGCTGAGTCTTTCAAGTAGGACACTTTAGCTGGTGTCGACGAAGAGATTTTCTCCCTGCATAGAATTTTCCACATCTATTACATTCATGGAGTTTTTCCTTGTAGGATGTAGATATTTTGGAGTCACATTTCTTCCCGTCTCCCATGTGCTTGTTTAACCTTTGTATATTAGCAAAGACAACACCACAATGCTGGCATTCAAAATATTTTTTCCCATGCACTCGATAATGGACACCTAAGCTCTTTCTTTGTACGAATTCTTTCCCACAAACTCCACAAGAAAAGAGATCATTTTTGGCCTTCTGAGTGCCCTTCTTACAGGTAATACACATGTTACTAGACAGCTTGTTGGCTTTGAAAAGTTTCCCACAAACTTTACATCTCTTGGCTCCCTCTCTTTTATGAGTTGAACGATGCTTATAGAAGACATTGTAGTGTTGGAAAGACTTCTTACAAACTTTACAGTGATAGCGGAGTAGATGTCCATTTTCTCTATCTTTAAGTCCAGACTTGGCAGAAGTCTTTACATGCAGATTTCTCCATCGGGATGCTGGATTCTTCAAGGTGTGGTTAAGCAATTTCTCATGCCTTTTTAGACATTTTAAATTGGAAAATACCTTCTTGCATTTGGAACACCTGTATTTGCCTTGAGTGTCATTTTCTTGCTTAAGATTCAATCCTGTTGGTTTGACTTCTGGCTTGGATTCTAGTTTAGATGCCTTTTTAAGACTTGTTTCTGATAGCTGTTGTGTTTTTCCACTCTTCAATCCATCATTTTCAGTCACATGTGCTCTCTTATGATTAGAAAGACTTATTCCATTATCAAAGACTTTGATACACTCATCACAACTGAACTCTTTGACTTTTACTTGCAATGCCTCCTCCTTTGTATGGGTCTGCTTGATATGCCTTTGGAGGTTGGACCAGTTACTATAAGACCTTCCACATGGCTCACAATAATGTGGCTGCCTTTTGACTGGTACATGAATATTAGCAAAATGCTTTCCTAAAGATTCAAGAGTAAGAAACATTTTGCCACATCGATCACACTTATGTGGTGAATTGGCTCTGAAAAAATGTCTTGTATGATGTTTAATAAAGATTTGCTTTTCACAAAAAAGCTTGTCACAGTAACAACATAAGTACTGCTCACTGTTACCATTTATTTGCACAACTGGTTTGTAAAGACAGCATTTCTTTTTAATCTTATGCTTGACAAGATCACAGCGCCATCTATATGATACTTTACATTCATGACACCAAAACCGAACACCATTCTTGTCTGGTGCAGCATCCAGTGGGCTACATTTCAAATCATCATCTTTCTCAAACAAATCATCTTGTTTCAAAAGCTTTTCTTGACAATTTGAATTGGTTTCCTTGGTAGAATTTGAAGGAAGGGGCAGGGTATTTTGATCATCAGGATTATGTTCCTCCTGTTGGTGTTGCAGCAGATCGCTGAAGACAATGTAATCTTTCTTGCAGATGCCGCACTGGTATTCAACGTCCTGGTGCTTTGTCACTTTCTGGTGATGTGCAAGTGTGTCTGACAACTCAAATAATGTCTTACACGAGCCACACTTGTAGATATAATTACCACCATTGGCCTTTTTAGCTTGAGCTGACTTGTGGAAATACAGCAGATGTTTCTTAAGTGAGCTCTTGAGCACAAACATGCGTTTACAAAGTTGACACTTATGTTTAACATCAACATGAATAGCACAATGTTTTAGAAATGCTTTGGAATTCTTGTAGGTTTTTTTGCACAGGTTACAAAACTTTTCCTTCACATGGGATTGTAAATGTGCATCATACTCATCTGAAAGCAAAAATCTCTCTCCACATTGGAAACAGGATTTAGGATGTGGGTCATCATCTTTTACAGGTGAAGGGGGAGTGTCAAGCAAAGAAGGTAGATCTGAAGCATTGTTTAAGTCTCTGACTTCCACTGCAACATCATCTGTCGACTGACAGTCACTTTCTCTCTTCTGTTGGTCTTCTACAGATGTTTTAAGGTCAGGGGAAGTCTTGCATTCCTCCTGGTTATTACTGTCACCATGATATTTTTCATGTTTGATGAGGAAAGCATATGAAGTGAAGGCCTTTTCACATTTGGAACAATCAAAAAGTTTCACTTTGTTGGATGTTTGTTTGTGCTCTTTGGGACAAAACTGAAGCTTACCATTCTCTTTGACTGCGGAATCAGAAATCTCAAGATTCTTTGATATTAATGCATCCCTGGACTGTGACAGTTTGGAGAGATTAAGGATATTCTGGTGATTTTTGTTGTTCGTCAGTAAGATATTTGAAAGAACATCCTCTGTACAAGGAATACCATCTAGACACTCTGTTTGGGTACCCTGTGTTTTGAGTGTCTTTCCTGCGGACGGAAGGTCGGTTTCTGTGGCAATACTTCTCACTGGTACACTTGCCCTGAAACACTCATGTTTATCTTCTTGTTCAATTACTTCGGTGCCAACAGCTTTACAAGCATTATTATCAAAGTTGTAGGGAAGATAAGAACTTTTAGAACACTGTCGAGAAAGTAAAAAAGAAATTCAGTCATTAAATCTAATGAATCTATTACTTTGGGCATAATGTTTACCCATTTAAGATTGTGTGTCATTCTTTTGAGAAAAGAAAATAAAAACTTAAACAAACAATCCATAGAGGATGACATAAGGTCTGAAATGTGAAAACTTATACCTATATAAACTAAAGAGGGTGCTACTGTTAAATTTCCAGGGCTTACTCCTTGAACTCCCATGTTGGGTACTTACAGAACAAGATAGCCATCTGTATTGGCCAGTTAATTGGTTGAAAAAGAAGAGGGTTTCACCAGACGTTGTTTGATATGCATACCAGCCACATTCCATACTAACATAGCCAAGGCATTTAACACTGAAAAGAAACAGACATCAGTTTCAGTTGGAATGTAATGTTTTCAAATTTCTAAATGGTCTTGTGAGCACGAATATACATAAACATTTTAAGTAAACAATTAAATTTTTAAAAGTCAAAGAAGTTATCTCTAAAAGTCAAAGAAGCTTTTCACATTAAAAGAGAGAATCTTGAATTAAATATTCAAGTTCATCATTTTTAAACTCTTCTAAACATTTAATTTAGTTATTCTCATTCATGATATGTCACTCTAGTATCATATCAAATTTCTTTATCAGTCTATCTATTGTTATTAGCATAATCTTTAATATTTAGATCATAAAGTTGTAGAATTATCTCAGTCTCTACTGAAGTGGCAAAAGTCATGCCAAAACATGTTTAGCATTAAAAATTTAATTGTGTACTTAAAATGTTTATTTCAAATTTCTGTTTACATTAATATGGATATATCTCAATCAAAGATTGTTAATTGCCTGGGGGTTGAAATTAGCCAGCATCAAGAGTCACATTTCAATCCCTGTTGTCTGTCAAATAAAACTTCTCTTATACAATGTATGTGGCACTAGCCTAAGAAACCAACTGTCTTTTCATTCCCCATCTCCCTGTTAAAGCAACATCTCTTTTTGCTGCAGGAGCAAAAAGGATATCTGTTTTCTCAGGCCAAAGTGACGTGTGAATTTTAGAAAAATCGATGTGTGAAATGTGAACAACCCCTCCCCCCCTCAACATGTGCCACCCTGCAAACCCAGCTGCATCCCTCTCCAGCAAATACATTTATGATCAATAAAAAGTAATCACAAGAATACGAAAATCAATCTAAATGTGTTAATTCTTCCAATGAAGAGAGGGGATTCATTTTGCCTCTAAACAGTTTTGAAGGTCGTTAATCTTTGAACACGAAACGTGCTGAATGAGAGCAGATAACTTAATAAACATAAATTAAAGTACGATTAAGCAACCACTTCTGGGCTAAATTTGCTGATATAATACGAAAAATCTGAACCCAGTCAAAGCTAACTAGGATGCTTTCTGTTAAAAGAGACTGAGAAAAAAGAAAAATAACGAACAGAGTTCAAACCCAATTGACCGGAAAAAATGGCGCCAACTACAAAAAACTCAAATGTTCTTTTACTTTTCAATAAGATTCAGCACGAGATCGAGAATAAACCTTGTTTAATTAGTGCATAGGAATACAAAATGATTCATCTTACCTGTTTTCTTCCCTTTATTATCAAAGAAAACTTAGAAAACCGTTTGAAATTTGGTTTCAGTGCAGCTTTCTACACAAGCCACTCAATTGTTAATCAGACACAGGGAACCCACCTAGCCACTCTTCAGAGCCTATTCAATCTTTCTGAAATGATAAAAGAGTGGATTTTAAAATCTCTCATAATTTACTTACTTGGAATTAAAGAAGATGAGAAAATAAAATCAAAATAAGAAGAAATCATAAAAGTGGAAAATAGGAAAAAAGCATGACACGGAAATGGAATGTGAATGTTGAATGGGTGAGAATTGGTTCTCATAAACTGAAAAGAAAACTATTGGACAAAGGTTGAGAGGGTTAATTTTGATGGAATAAAAATATGATGATAAAACTGATATGGTATGTTTGTCAGCTCAGAAACCGTAATGAATGAGAAATGAGGAGATTACAACAGCAAGTGTTTGCCGTTGCTCTTAAAAGGTAAAGTGATTTTGGTTAACCATTATGACAAACCATTAGCACAAATGGCTTTTGACACAGGGACCTTTGTGCTCTCAGTAATGGAAGGAAATTACCGTATGAAAAATGGACAAAAATGACATCACTGGAACATTATGACGTCTCTGGCACAGCCACAGAAATGGATTAAACAAATTCATCTGATCACCTTCAAACTGATACCAGTTTTCTTAGTGTATAGGTGGGCAGTTTATTTTTTAAGTTTTTCACTGAAAATTAAATAACAAGCAAATTTCTTCTACAGATTGGTACATGAGTGCAATTTAAACTATGGTAGTTCATCAAAGAGCTTAAGATTTTTTACCATTGTAAGTTTTTGACACTACAAAACCAAGTAACTGAGTAAATAACTCTTTCATTCTTTAATATATTATAGCATGTTAAATTGGTCATGTATATATATATATATATATATGGGCATATTTTTTATATCAAATCAAATTTCCACTAAATTCTTAGGTATATAGCTGTTACCAATATTTTCACTGATACGCAGTGATCGAGACAACAGTCATGACAGGGAAATTGGGCAATACACTGCCATCAATCAAACAAATTGGTTGGTACCTTTATATACTTTGATTGACAGCAGTGTATTGTCCAATTTTCCTGTCACAACTGTTGTCTCAATCACCGCATAGCAATGAAAATAATGGTAAAATATTCCCTGTGAGAAGATTTTCTACTTTCCACTTCACTTTCAAGAAACAAGAGGAAAAGTTAGAAGGTAAATCACTTCCTAGTGGGGAGAAACAAGGAACCTTTGTTCACTGTGTGGTAGTTAAATAAAGGATTTTTTAATACTCTGTCACTGAAATATAAGTGCCCTTGCAGTGAATTTAAATTACATAACTACTTTTGCATGAATCAGACAAAGAGAGAAACTCATTAAAGATAATGAAAAAATGCAGGGCAGAAATAATGGAACAGCTGGAACAAACAGCTAGAAATTAATACAGGAAAACATCAACAAAATCTTATAAAGTATTGATAATTTATTTTCATAGTGAAAAACACATTTGGTCAATATTGTGAAAATCTACAAACATTTTTATGAATACCTAAATCAATTGACAATGTTTTTACAAGTCAATGAATTCTGACCAACTTGAATCACAAGAAATCACAAATTATTACATAAACTTCTTGACAGTTACATTTCGTAAACTTTGATACAGATTCACAGCGTATAGAATGATTTGGAAATCTTAACGTTGCTTGCTTTATATCACCCTGATTTTTGGTGTTGAAAACAAAAGCTTAAGTGTGCGAATGTTTTAGTTCTTTGAATCAGTTGTCACTGTAGTATTCAACCCAAAGTAATCACCATATGAAGCTTTAAAAATATCGCATTGCATGAAATCGCCCAACACGCCATCTTGAATAGTAAATTCCTCGCGTTTCTTGGCAAAAATTGTTTCTAGCCAACAGAAAGTCAACAGCTAATCCAAAGTATGAAAACGCTGATCTCTAACTTGAAGTTAACAGCCAAACAGAAAAGCAGCTCCTACATGAAAATTTGAGCAAGATCAAGAGAATTTTGGAGACCATTTGTCCAGAATTCGAAGACAACAAATTATTCGAAGACTTGATTCAAGATACAACACACTTGAGCCATGCAATCAAATGAAGACCAATGCAGACGATAATTTCACAGTTTTCAATGTTTCTTTTTCTCCGGTTTTTAATGTATCCAAACTTCTAAAGGATTGAGCAAACATTCTTCTCTCGGAACGGGTTTTCTGAAGCTGATACTCCGTTGACCAACGGGTCTCCGTGAATGTTCTGTTCGCAGAATTTCATGATATCGGCCGATGTTTGAGATACTTTCATCCTATTAACTTTGAGTTCTCCTCGTAGCTGTTCCACTACTGCACGTTGCATCGAAATTTGAGCTTGTGCCGTTGACATTTTTATACGTTTTCGAGGTCTTCTTGGAGAAGATTGAGATTCTTTCTAAAGAAAGCCAATGAAGTGCTCGCTCGATTTCTGTTCGAAGGCGTTGTTTCGTTGGAATGCGTAGGGACTGGTTTTATCAGACGTCACGTGGTGTAAAACCGTGGGTTGTGTTATCAGGGGAGGAGTGGGTCAGGCGATTATTGACAATAAAATTATATCGACTTTTGAGTGATGGCACTTATCGTGAATCAGAAACTAATACTTTTAAGTAAAAAGAAGTCTAAAAAGTCTAATAGAAAAATAGACACAAGAAAACAATGGAATTAGTGTCTACTAAGGGACTGTTCGTTAATTATCGTCAGGAGGGGGGCAGTGTTTAGATGGGGGGGCACGTTTTCCAAAACAGACTGAAAAAGGGGGGTACATTTTTATCTTGGTAAAATAGTTGGGGGGTACAATTCTTGGACCTGGCTTTCAATTCAACATATTTTGCGTGAAAATTCTAATTAAATATCAAATAAAAATATTAGCTTAACCAGATGACAAAGTTTGTTGGGGCAGGAGGGGGGTACAATTTTTTGCAAAGGAAGCCACATGGAGGGTACATTTTTAAAATTTTGATATTTGAGGGACGTATATATTTTGGGTGATGCTTTTCATAAATTAAACACTGCCCCCCTCCTGACAATAATAAATGAACAGTCCCTAACTTCTATTAGACACTTCAGTTTCTTTATCAAATTATTTTACATATCTCATATTTTATGACAATGCAAGAAACATGATGATTTTAGTTAATTAATCTGTGATATAAATATTGGCCTATTTTATTTCAAGAAAATAATGGCTGGTTTTCCATGCTTTTTATTATCTATTTAACAATTATATGAATATGTAGACCGCGTGGCACTATGAAATACATGAACTAGAAATAATGGAAAGTTATAGTGCTTAGAAATGAGGTTATTCCGGGCGAAAGACCCTTGGAAATAAATTTCTAAGCACTATAACTTTCCATTATTTCTAGTTCATATATTTAATAATTAGACTATGAGTTTGAGTTTTCTATTGACTGATAGTTGACAAGAAGAGTGAGTAGAGTAGCCAATCAAAGGGCATGATTTGCATTAGAATACTAGTAGATTTTTATTTTTAGACACATATTATGACATTTTTTTTCACAGGTCAAATAAACCACTTAGGTTTTTTTCAGAACTTAAATAAAGTTAAAACTAGCAATACTTTTTAATTACATAAAAAATCTTATGAATATTTATTTAGTCTGAAAATTAAAGTGCAAATTTGATTAAAACTTTAAATATTTACAGTAGAATACAAAAATGAATGAAATTTATTATTCCAAAAGAGCAATAAATTTCATTCAGTATTTTTACTACAGTGTATATAGTTAGGTAAATATTGGGGGGAAAAATGCAAAAAATGGAATGCATAACCAATTATGTTACAAAAGACCTTTCATTTTGCATTCAAAAGAAAAAGCCTTCAATGTCTTCAATGATGTATTTTAAGTAAACTAATTATATTAAATCCATATTTGCACTTTAATTGATAGCCTGCATAGCTGACTCTCTGTGCATTTTTGCACACCCCCCCCCCCCCAACTAGGCCACCAAAAACACAGAGGGCTATTTAATTGCTTGCTTTTGGTATAAATAATTATCTTGCTATTTCTTGATAGAATGACATTTATTAATGAAATTAATATTAGAAAGTGAGTCCAAAATGTTGGTCTGGACTGCAGGAATCTGACTACTTAAAGAACCAAACACGTTGCTCCACTTTCATCTGCACTGGTATGCCATATATTAAATAATAATATTAGTATTAATAAATAAATTATTATTCATTTACATTAACTTTTTTTACATGGTTCATTATTTCAATTGCCGACACTTGAAGTGGCCACATTCCTCCAATAATACCTGCCTGGATAGCAACACCAGTAGCAACAGCTAGTTCAGGATCAATAGAGACATTTGGAGGTTTACCATTGAAAAACTCCTTAATCAATTGTCTAACTTTAGGGATTCTTGTGGACCCACCAACAAGAACCACCTCATCAACTGCGGACTTTGGAAGATCAACCTCCTTGAGGACTCTCTTTATTGGTTGAAGAACTTTTTGAAACAAGTCATGGTTGATTTTTTCAAATGTTTGTCGAGATAATGTCTCCTCAAAAATTGCTAAGTTTTTTCCTCTTTTTAGTGACTGAAGAGGTACATGTATAACTACTTCAGATATGTTTGTTAGATTAATTTTTGCAGCTTCAACCTGTTGACGAAGTTTTTGGATGTCTTCAGAGTTTGTTAACTCTGATTTGAAACGATCTTTTATTAAAGAAAGCAAATAACTCATGAGTCTTTCATTGAAATCTTGACCACCTAATCTGTTATTCCCAGCCATTGCCATGGTTACAAACATCCCACCCTGAATATTTAAAAGAGAGACGTCAAGTGTACCACCTCCAAGATCAACCACCATGACATTATTAACACCAGCCTTCTTGTGTAGTCCGTAAGCCAAAGCTGCTGCTGTAGGCTCATTTATAACCCTAAGAACCTTAATCCCAGCTAGTTCTGCTGCCTTAATGGTGGCATTTCTCTGTTCCATGTTGAATTCTGCTGGCACAGACATAACAGCTTTGCTCACAATACCACTTAAATTCTTCTCAGCCATTCTTCTTAGTTCTTTTATAACATACCCTCCAATTTCTACAGGACTCACTCGTGTTTGATTTGTCCCTTTTTCTATCACAAAAAATGGATTTCCCTTAGCATCTTCAGTTATTTTAAACTGGTATAATTTCCTTAAGTTAGTCAATTCCTCCTTGGTGAATCTCTTTCCTATAAATCTTTTTGCGTCGTAGATCGTAGATTTTGGATTGATCTCAGCCTGTGCTAAAGCTCTGTGACCAACAAGAACATCTCTTTCGGTAAAAGCCACGATACTTGGGATAACTTTGGCATGATTTTCATTCATCAAAATATCAACATGACCAGTAACAGCCTGATAAACACCAACACAAGAATACGTCGTTCCCAAGTCTATTCCCACGATTTTAGGTTTTGGAGGCGGGAGACGACTTTGTGCGATGTATCCAGCAACAACAAGAGCGAATATTCCTCCAAGAATTATCCCTAAACTCATTTTCTCAAAGATCAAAGAAAGAACTTTAAAAAAACGTGAAATTTTGAATTGTAATCGGAAGTAAATGCGCAAGTACACGTACATGCGTAGTATGATACTGCGCAACAGGGTCACCAAGGGCCGCAAACCGTGACGAATATGAGCAATAAAGTCCTTAAATGAGCCTATATATTTATAGTTCTAAAAATAATTTTAGCAGAATATTAATTCTGAAATCAATAAAGTAAATACCATTTAATGTTTTGGTCCTATTAAATTATTCTTCATCAATAAAATTTTTAAATAAAAAGGATTTACACAAAGGACCTATATGCCGTATGTACAAAGAAGGAATCCTAGATTCTGTTCCTACTGCGCCAGCTATGGGTACTTGTCAGCAGATTGTTTACAAAATCCAAGATGGCGAAGCACACAAAAAACAAGAAGAAAAAGACGAAGAAAAAAACTAAATCTAAAGTCGACAAACTCACTGCTATCAACGCGAAGTCACTGTCTAAGGCTCAGAAGAGGCATATCAAGGAGTTTGGTGAGCTTCATCCTGTGGATACCAGGTGTGTGAGTACATTATTGAAAGTGGTTTAAACACGTGGTAAGAATTTTGTGCCGTGTCGTTTTTATGTAAAGTTTAGTAAACAAGATGCAAGGTTATTATTTACTGATGGCAGAGGGCGCGTGTATGCTACAGGAATTATGAATGAGATCAACATGTCATGATAAATTATTGCAGCAACCCTATCCTAATAACCACCCCTCCCCCTAAAAAAAGTTTGCTTTAAATTCTAGGAAAGTCAGCCCATAGGTGATTACATCTTCATCATCATCATTACATATCATTACCATATCCCTGCGTCCCTGTTTCTGTCTGCCATTCCCCACAACTATACACACACTCCAAAAAAATCCTATCAATCCTGCCTGTGGATGAATGATTATCATCACTATATCATTACTATATAGAATGTCCATTGTGCATGATGTTTTAATCACATTTGTGATCTAATGAACTGTTGTGTCTTAAGTGATTTCAAAGAGAAAAGCAACGTAAGAGTAAAGAAGGTCTCATTTAATGAGGTACAGTAAGCACTTGATAAAACAAAAATAAATGTACATCCTATGACCTATTAATAGGGCTTTCATTTATTATAGTGTAGGGAAGAAGGGTGAGCAAAATTACTGGACATGGATACACAAACCTTTCATAACCAAAACATGTGTAGGGAGTAAAAATTTTATACCACTTCCCTCTAAAACATCAGCAATACTTTCAGCCTTGCACCTCCAAGCTTAAATAAACCCCCTACAAGACGTCTTCAAGATAACCTAACACCCACTAGTTTTTCTGACTCCTCCCCTAAAGTTATTATTTCCCAACAAGTACAGAGATATTACATATTTATATACCAGCTCCGCAAGAACATTGTTACTATTTGGTAACAAATAGACATCTTTTGAAACGTTATACAATTGTAATATAATATCTTGTTTGTCACACAATACTCTACTCTATATAATAACTGTTTGTAAATTTTTAATTTCTTTTCATCCTGATGATGACAGCAGAGCACTGTCGAAATGCGTCAACAAATAAATCGTTTTCATTTTACCTGTCTCTTTGTGATAACACAAAAAAGGACATATGAAGACTAGAGAAAATTTAAAAGAAAATCATTAATTTGAATTATTTGCTCACCTTTAATTCCACATGTATCAAAGAAGGTCTGTTACCAAACTATACCAATATATGTGTACATGTATATTTTTAGAACAAGCATTCACAGTCTGAAGATTCAAAGACCTTCCAAGTAAGAGAGAGAGTGTGTGTGTTTGGAAAACACAACCAACATCATTGTCTTTTCGATCTCCTGTTAATGGCCGCAACCTTTGTCTTAAGTTTAATGCTTTTTCTCTTCAAGGAACCAGAGCATAAAGATTCAGATGAAGAAGAGCCCATAGATCCATACCAACAGTTAGTTGGGTCTCTTGGTTCGAATGTGAGACAAAAATATTTACAGCTTATGAAAAATGAAGAAGAAGAAATGGATGATGATGATGAAAGTGATGAAAGTGATTATGATGATGATGAAATTGGACCTGATGTGGAGATGGAACTTAATGGAAGGACTTCTGAAGAAT
>WUAP02079778.1:0-17183 GCA_015163945.2 Stichodactyla helianthus
CTTATTGGAAGCCATTTCAGTGTTACTGCATACCGTACCGTGTACGTGCTGTAAGTCAGTACCATACGTTTCCCACTTATACGAAAAACGTGTATTATCTATCCAAATAAAAATTTTATCGCAATCAAATCTACTCTCCCAAACTGATCTGACGCAGGGAGTTAAAACTAATCCATAGATCTTCTTTGATTAAGGGTGAATTTTCTTATTATTTGAAAGACAAGCAGTGATATAAACGAATTTATTAAACATGCTTTCTTTTGCTCCAAAAAGCCGCACACACACGCCATTTATAGACTAAAGTTTCGTTCAATCATAATAAGATACCTCTAAGGGTGAACTTTATAACATCTGAGATCATACAGTCTTAAGCGCTTTTAGCGCGCAATCCTTGAAAAGATACAGTTCTAAACCAATTGTTTTATTCGTTAGGTACGTATTTGGATTGCTGCAAAACTTGTCAAGATATCAGGCACAAATTAAAAGTCTATCTTGGGGGTGGTCAAGAGTGGACAGTTCGATCATTGAACGCACGCGATGTGGAGAAAATTGAGGAAAAAAGAATAGAAAAACAGAAAAAAGGTAAAATGAAAAGGAGAAAGCCCTTCAGCATGTAGACGAATTTTTATTCCTTGTTTTTTTGTATTCACTTTGCTACAACTCCCCTAGTATCCAATTAGATATTTTTTGTCGTTTTCTCTAATGAGTATTTTAATGTAATTAACCTAAAATCAGATCACAATCAAGTACATCAAACAACTCGTATCCTTATCGATCTATGAGTCATTCAGTCATGAAAATGCTTTTTATAATCAAGAAACAGATTCAATGATCAAGTGTAACACTCTAGGAAAAGGCGTGAAAAGTCTGTTTCGTGTGATTAGTTCCAAGAACTGTTGGTTCCCCTCCTTTTCGAGCCTGACATCTGGTTTTCACTTGCTGAACGCGTCGTGACAGCATATATCACTTTTTTTCACTGGCTTGAACAACACTAACAATAGTAGTTGATAGAGCTCTTAGATGCGTGAAAAAAGAACTGACTGGCATCTAGAACAAGTATCAGAACGCAACAGTACAGTCGAAGCTAATACAAACCTAAAACTGACTTTCATGTAATGCGAAAAAATAGCCTTAAATCTAATTTATGTTCTCAGAGAAGTAAGATAGTATCAATGAAACTAAGCGAGAATATATGAGTTTTACGTCTGACATATCTGGCTCAAATGACAAGACAAGATGTATCAAAATTGAATCGAGCTATGTAAACAATAATATATCCATTTAAATATTTTTAGAAAACTAACAATTATAAGATGGGTTACCGGCCCATTAGAGCAGTAGTATGGACGTTTCGATGGCTTAATTAGATTATGGCGCTCCTTCGCTGTTCATTCGCAAAAAAATATCTGCTCAAATAAAATTAGAAGCTGTGCGGGGTCGAGAAAAAGGAAATAAGAAACTATAACTTCCACTAAATACCTAATCTTATTTTACATGTTGACTAAAAAGGTACATTATTATATTTTATTTGTTTGGGAAAGATACAAAGATAAAGCCCTTCTCATAGCCGATAAAAAGTTTAAAAGATACGATAAGTTTTCCAAGTGCTGTGAGGATTCATTGTGAGTTTTTTGTTTTATTTTTCTTAATTATCATTGTCCGGCTTTTGTTTTTCATTGTGTTTCATCTCTGGTGCTTTTCTTTACAAAGAAAAGAAGAGATACACAATAACACTTTTAGTATCAAACACATTTAACAACGAGGCAAAAGGCTTGAGAATCGGTGAAGACTACAAAAAAATCTTGGAAAGCGCAACTTCTGACGGCTTTTTTTTTGGCTTTCAGCATTCAAAAGTTATTTATTTTATCCGTGTCTTCACTCTGTTAAGTCTGGAACTGAAATCGCGACTATATTGGACATAGGATTCAAGCAAAATCGTTTACAAAAGCCATACAGTCCTAGAGGATTTTCCTTTTTCTATAATTAACTTGAAATTTCCTCGCAAAAACCAAATATTTTTCTCAATGTTAACCCGTACTAAAATATAATTTTTCACTATGTTCCATGACCTCTTTACAATCAAGTACTACATTCACCGTACGTCAAATCGCATTACTAAAATTATACCAGAACAAAAGTAATTTTGATCAGTTTTCACGGTTTCTATCAAATTCTTCTTATCTTGTAATCTTTAAAAGCTAAAACTTCTGATTGCTTTACAAAGAGAATAAGATTAAAAATCCATAAAATTCTGTTTGTTGAGTAATAACAGATCGGCGAGATGTGAAGGTAGTTTAAACCAAAGCTCTCTTGTCACTTCTGTATAGCTTTCTATTATTTTCACAAGTGATTATTGTTAAGACTGGCCCAGCATTTGAGAAATTAGAGTAATAAATGATATCGAAGTTATCAGTGGTTTAGTATCGTACATAATCAAATTATTTTTCCATTAGTCTGAAAAAGCCCAAAACGATCAAGACTAACCAGCAAAGACTAGCGCAGACTGTCAGTATTTCGGAAATGCTGGTGCTAGAAGAAAAATTGTTGAAATATCAGATTTTCTGTGTAAAGTGAGGTTGTCTGAGATCTGAAATATTATTTCTGGCGAGTTTATTTGCCTTGAATGAAAAATGTTTGCTGTTTGTGATACAAAACAAATTACATTTGGGTGTGGTACGTGAATTACTATCTCACCAACACGAAAATCTATTACAAGGAATTCCGAGCTTATACACCCTTTTTGCGCAAAACAAAATGATCCAAACGCTTCTCTCCCAAAGATGCTGAGGAGCTTGCTAGCTAGCTGCGCTCAGGAGGGCAATCACAAAAAACAATGCTAAGAAAGCCATATCAATGCTGTAATGAATGTATGGGGAAGACACTGATCATGAGATATCTAGGTATCTTTCACCATAAAGCAATCGGATCAAGTTTGTGAAATTCTCTTTAGAACGAATAAATGACCAATTTAGGTTGAGTGATTGCGGTTCGATAGAGATATTTGTAACTTGTGTTGTGGTCTAGAACATTAGAGCAATTTAGCCGAGTAAAATGACAAAATTGATTGAAAATTACAGAAATTAGCTGCGAGCCGAGTCATTAGAGTCGCCTAATTGGTTCTAAATGTTCTGTTCGATTCAAGGGGAATAATACTACATAGCTCCTTAGCTAATCGCTTGGAAGAGATTCAATCACGGTGATAGAAGCTTATCTTTAAACTATCAGCCAAGCTTATATAAAAAAGAATAAATAAGATCACTGAAAGCTTCAAAATAAAGAGAGAACTGCAGTACTGAGCAAGGTGATGATTCCGAATGCATTAAAACACAAAATCCCACAGTCACTATCCTTGGCAAGGATACTTACAAAACAAGTCCCCAAAAAGATGACTACCGATGTATTTTGTCAAGAACTAAGCATCAAGCAATTTAACAGATTTAGTTGCGACAATTTTTAGTGGTTATTCGAACTGAGTTGAATGCTGGCTGGCTTCACAAGCAGTATTAATTGTCAGGAACAGGGACACAAAGTTCTAAACCACGTCAAAGACAAATTGAAACCATACGATGTTTACCTCTTGTTCGCTCATTAATCAGTTGCCCTATAATTGCGATTTGCTTCCGAACAGTAAATTGTTCCTTTGGAGTGATAAGGCAATACTTAATGAATGTTAATCTGATAGGCCAGGTGTTTTGACGGTCGAGATAATGAAAGAGCGTGAGACACTGCATATTGAGATAGGACAAGCTCCTCCGGTTTTAAACTATCCACAATAGCATTAATTAACTCAGTCCGTACAATGGATGCACGGACAAAAGGGATTTGCTAGCAAGACATATGGCTAAGAGCATAGCACCGAACAACTAAGGTTTCATTCACCCATTCAAAAGATATCTCTAACCTTAAGCGAACACAAAAAGAAATCAAAAATCAATGATGGAGCGTCTTTTTACTGCGCGCCATTTGTCACAGGAGATTTTCCCTTGGACGTCCAGTTCATTTCTCCTTATTACTTTCTCGAATATTCACTTCGACAAACTATTTATTTTCTATCACTAGTTAATGGGCCTAATTTCTCTCATTAGTGTTGTCGGGCCGTCTCTCAAGCACTTGGGCTCATATTTGATTTAAAAAGAATAGCCAAAGATTTGTTTGTTTATTGTCAAATCATAATAGGCTAGGCTCTTTTGAATTTGTTGTGGATTTGGTGCGCTAATCAATTTAACCAATGAGTCCAATCCACAACAAAGAGATACATATTTCCTGTCCCAAACTATCGTTTAGCAACTGTAAATTACCAAATTAACAACGGGGTTTAATTCAATGCTCAGCCTATAAAAGATTCTCCGGTTTTGCCGTGGGGCAAAAGTGAAGTAAATCTCCCCGGAGACAAAACATAACTTTTAGAGGAAAGACAGGATTGCACGGTCGTTTTGAATCTAGTTGCTGGGTTGCTGGACTCACGACTTGAGAAGAAACATGCAAGCATACGGGGGTCATTACATGTGTCCTTATTTTACATGTACCTCTCCTTACTGCATTGCAATAAGGTCCAATGTTGTACCAGCATCTTCGTTGCCTGTTAATCGAAGTCCAACGAGTACATCTGCAAGCACAGGGTCTTCGTTTTCGATCTCGTCTATCCTGTCGCGGTCGGACGAGAGTACCGAGGGAAAAGAGCAAGCAAGCGACTTGTCTTCGTCAACCAAAACCGATTCATCAATATCTCTAGGCTCTTATCAACACAGGTTCCACCCTTATCACTCTGCTCTTGGTGTAAGCGCTTTTACAAGGGCAGGAAGTTGTGCGACCATTCAAAAAGGTAAGAACCGACAACCAATCCCTCGCGTTTTTCACCTTTAAATTTTATCCGAATTCTGAGCGATATTCTCCTAAAAATGAGAAAAACTTTTAAATTCTTTAATTTCGACCAGTTTTGCACAAAAGAAAAACAAACAAGGCTATTAACTGTGTTCTCGCGGTGAATCAAGAGTGAATTGGATCTTTTACAAATGAACAACTTCATGAAACCTTGTGCTTGGCACTCAGACTAACTTCTTATTCAATAACACGCCTAAATACGAAATCGTTATAACACTGTCGCCCTACATGAAAACTATCACCAGCCAAACCTCATGTCATTCATTATTTTGGCTTTGAGTGTACATCCTTGAGCTAGTACTTCTAGAGAAAAACTATAGTTCTATCTAAAAAAAAAAAAAATTACTCAAACTATAGATTTAAACGCTAGAATGACTAGTAGGGTACGTGAGAACGTTGGAAGTAGTTGCCCGCGTTTCTTATCGACATTTGGTCTTTTTTGTATGCATTTAGATGGGGAAATTGTGCTTTCCACGATGGCGGGTCACGAGGAAACCAAACCGTGGAATTTCAAGCACGGAAAACCAAAGAGAATCCGCACAATCTTCACTCCAGAACAACTAGAAAGACTTGAAAAAGAATTCGAAAGACAACAGTACATGGTCGGTGCTGAGAGACACTATCTTGCCGCGTCACTCAATTTGACAGAAACACAAGTCAAAGTTTGGTTCCAAAACCGAAGAATAAAATGGAGAAAACAAAAACTGGACAGAGAAAATACGAGCAGCTAACTCGAAAGATTGTCCCAAGAACTTTTTGTTACAATTGGCGCAAATGAATTAAGACGCTTAAAAAAGACAAATCGTCTTTTCTATGATGGCAAATCAGATTTGCTAATCGATATTATTTGAAAACTTAAAGTGATTTATCTAATACATATGAATATAAAGCCAAGTAATTGTTCAGCCATGAGGGACAGGCCTGTGCAATTTTCTACTCAGTAAAACCAAACAATGCATATCGCTTCGCGATCGAAAAACCCGCAATATTTTATCTTAATTTGCTCAAAGTGAGCCGTAATTATCTACTAATTTCTGTTTCGAAGATATCTGATTTTGTGGTTCCAGGCAAACGTGGACCATTACTTAACATCAACTCGATCGTAATAGACAGATTATTTACAGAGAAGCTTCCTTAGAGAATGATTAATTCTCTATGGTATTTGGCAGGCAAGTCCGTCATGAACTTCTTTTTCAAACATCATTTGATTGTTTGGACTTTGAGGGGCCCCTTAGAGGTGAAACTCATAACTGAAACGAGTGTTTCGTGAGAACTCTCCCGATTGTTTAAATAAATTTAAGCAGTTATTTTGAGCGAACAAGATTCTTAATTACGATCTTGTCAAATGATTCGCTCTCACGAGGAATAGAATCTAACTTTTTTAGACAAAAAATCACAGAAAATAATTAAACAAAATGAACACGCATTTGTTTTTATTTTTTTCTCAGCACTTATCACTCGAATTATACACGACTAACAATCTTTAACAGCGAATTTTTCAAATTAAAGTTGTTTAAAAATTCGACTAGGATTCCGGTCTTTATCGCCCCTTAGTTTAATAACTTCCGCTTATAATTATTAACTTTTTTCGATAGAATTAAATTTCGCCGACTTTACTTGGAGCAAACAATTCTGTCTATTGCCCGATAATGACCGTACTCAAAGGATACTGACTTTATACAATAAAGATTTCCAAATAAGTTTGTTGTTCGGGAGACGGGAAATGTTGGCCGAGAATGCGAAGATAGTTGACAAAGGATCTCTACGGCTTTTGTTTTCAAGCTCTATACAGTATCATTCACTTAAGTAATCATTATAATCTAGTCACAACAGAACAAAGGCTTCTCATCGCTCTTAGTTGGTAAAGGCAGATAACAAGGTAGCACTTGGAAATCGTTGAAAAAAGTTTAGAAAACAAAAAAGGGACTTCATCAAAAGTCATTTTTTTCCCTCAAAAATTTGAGATAACAAAATACAAGTGGAGAGGGGTTTAAAAATCATCTCGGAATATAATTGATTGAACTAATGGTTCATAAATAAATAAGTTCAAACGAATCAGAGTGCCTAAATTACTCTAATTTCCTCTAGAGCTCTTAGCTTTGATCAAATCTCCATTAAAAGCGCAGTTCTTGGTTCTCATCTTTCCGCGATAGTCGTTCGTCAATTTATGTTCCCCGGAATAATTCTGTCAAATCGCACATGTGGAAGCAAGTGTTGGATTGATTACCTAGAGACAGTTTGGCTTGGGACGTCTTCACGAGATCGAATATCGCGACTAGTTTGACACTTTCATCCGTAAGCCACGGATTATCTCGAATGATCCTCAAATACGAGGTCCATAATTGAATAGGAAAGCTGACAGGATTATTTGTTTAATATTGCATCATGGTATTATGCCTAGATGCACTTAGTCCAAGGTGAATTAAATACCGTGAATAAAGCACCAACTATACACTATATTCAATTGGAATCATATATGCATACATGCACCTGTGTAATTATATATCAACCCTACTGAGTGAATATTGGAACATCGCTAACTACTTTGACTGACATAGGAAAATTATCAGTTTGTTGACACAATTCGCTGTGTATTAAGATCTTTGGTTCTTTTTATCGATATTCTTTTTCGTGCAGACGAATGTATACCACATCATTAAACGCTTCTGCTTTTCCGCCTGGTTTCATTCGCTCTTTAAAAAAACGATTTCAAAGAGCTAAAATTCAAAGACTTAGTTAAGGTCAAATCTTTCATCATAAACATGATGAATTATAATTTGTTTGGATGTTATTGACTCCCCTCCTGGACGCGAATGGTTTCTGAATAATAAGTTTGAATTTGGTCCTAGTTGTCTAATTATCGCAAAGATTTTGTACACTTTCAGACTAATTCGTAAGTTCCGATTCGTCAGTCCTTGCAAAGCAGTTCAATTTGTGTCATTGTGCAGAGCTTTGAGGAATTGTGCGTGTCTTTTTGTTACTATATAAATTCAAATTTTTAACAACGAAACGAAAAGTTTGTCCTTTAAAAGCTACATAGTAAAACACGATTGAAAGATTTCGCTTTTCAGTCTTTCGATAAAAAAGTTATGGAAATACTGGCGGATCCAGAAAGTGCCAGACCTTTGACGAAAACTAATAAAGTAGGAATAGTCTGTTAATGGTGTCAGAAAAGCAACCTGCTGTACTCGTATCAGGAAATGTGGTTAATTCGTCCCGGGGTGCCGTGGGAATTACGGAAAAGAAAAAAGAAAAAAGGCCATTTTTGAATGACTTTTGCGCACCCCAGGGCTTACCGAATTATACAAGAAGGAAATGAATTGAAAGAATTGATACTACAAATAAATAAAAAGTAATTAAAGGATGAAAGGAAAGCAAGTCGATCTAATTAGAGGAGGAAGGTATAAACCAGAAAAGGAGGAGGAAAAAAGAAAAAGAAAAAGAGAAAGAGAAAGGGAACGATGAAGGGAAAGTAAGCTGAAAATGAGAATAAATCCTGTATCAATAAGAAATAGAGAAAGCAAAAGTACTGGAGAAAAATAGAATAAAAGAACCTAGCACGGAAAAGAAAATAAAAAGAAAGAAAGAAAGAAAGAAAGGGAAAAAACAAACAAACAAAAAAAAACACGAAGAAGTCAAGGGAAGAAAAGGAAAAGAAAGAAAGAAAGAAAGAAAGAGAAGAAGAAGAAGAAGAAGAAAAACACGTCAAGGGAAAAAGGAAAAGAAAGAAAGAAAGAAAGAAGAAGAAGAAGAAAAAGCGAGGGGAAAAAAGGAACAGAAAGAAAGAAAGAAAGAAAGAAAGAAAGAAGAAGAAGAAGATGATGATGATGAAGAAGAAGAAGATAAAGAAGAAAAACACGTTAAGGGAAGAAAAGGAAAAAAAAGAAAGAAAGTTTTAGTTTTAATGTTCATAAATTTTTACAACTGATGATGCGATATCAAAAGATTTTATCAACTCTATAAATGTAGATGCATTGAGTAGATGCAGAGAAGAATAGACCGCACTTGCACTAACAGGTCAGTGGTCACAACCCTCTTAAATCAAGCACCAGTTTCAAAATAAACCCCAGAAATGGAAAGAATATCTTGACATTAGTGTAAAAATGGCATGAAATATGATGAAATCTAGAGTCTTGGAACATGAATTATTGTATTGAAAAATGTTCTCCTGTGTCAAACATTTTGAGCTGAAACTTCACCTTCTTACTAATATTGAAATGCTCTTTTCTCTTTTGGAGTTCAATTTGACACTAGTGCTTGATTAAAGGGGGTTTCGATCACGTGATCTGTTAGTAAAAATGGCGCGTATTGGTTAAAACATATTCCACCCATAATGCATCGCAGTAAAAAGATCTCTGGTCATTTAGCTTGCGGGCTCATGTTGACAATTCCGAACCGGAAGCAAAATTCCAAATTAAACAGCGAAAAAAGCAGTAGATTTTTGAGATTGCGAATACCTAAATATCTGATCAGTGCAACCATAAATGCTATCAAGAATTAACTTCAGTTCATCCAGACAGCAAGGCATCACATGGCTCGTGTGTTTGCGATATCGGATCTCCACGTAGATATACCAGACAACTTAAAATGGGTGAACTCATTATCAGAATCCAAGTACAAGCAAGATGTTCTTATAGTGGCTGGAGACGTTACTGATGATATATCCTTGCTAAAACACACTTTACAAAGTCTAAAGAAGAAGTTTTCTCAAGTCTGCTATGTGCCAGGTAAGATTTTGTACTAATTTCGGTGTGTTGAACAAGCAGCTTGTCTCATGTGGTTATTCATTACTGTCATTAGTATTCTTTCCACCACTAAATTTAATTAATCTACATAAATAAGCTTTAGTAATTATTTATAAGCTCTATTTGTTTTGTTTATAGAGTAGATACTAGTTAAAATTGCTTGTTTGCAACTAATTCTCAAGAGGGTCAAAAGACAAAGGCATGACGGCCATGTTGGTGGTACAGACTAAAGTACCTCATGAGAAATCTTTTGTTTAAAGGACTACTAAAATGGCCTTGATGATCTAATGTGCAACAAGCAATGCTTATGAGTGGCATGT
Organism: Stichodactyla helianthus; assembly: GCA_015163945.2. Taxonomy (NCBI): domain Eukaryota; kingdom Metazoa; phylum Cnidaria; class Anthozoa; order Actiniaria; family Stichodactylidae; genus Stichodactyla; species Stichodactyla helianthus. The sequence goes on from WUAP02079778.1 coordinate 9,947, forward strand.
CATGGAATATCCCATACATCACAGCTTGTATTACCATATGCGTTCAAGCTTGAAGCGTGAACTATTTTTCGGGTTTGTTTACGTTTTAAGCTACACTTTGACGGTGAAATTGTCGCTTTGAGTAACAAAATGTATGCACATGCGGCGGGACACTAAACATATGAAAAAAAGCCCTGAGTTACCTCCAAGCTTATCCTGAACTTGTAACTTTTGATAAGGAAGATCGCACGCAAGTCTCGGAAAATTAGGAAAAATTTTTAAAGAAATCTCAGTTTCACTCCGAAACTAGCACTTCATGTGAACCGAACGTGCTTGTCTCGTGTTCTACATGTTAGTGTGCTGCCTCAAATGCAGACATTCCATTGGTCAAAGCAACAGTTTGGCCGCCAAAGTGTCGAGTTTCAAACGTGAACAAGCCCAAAATAAAGTTAACGCTTCAAGCTTGGACACAAATGGTAGTATTTTCTATGTGTACACACAAGCCTTTAAAGCTGAGTGTGCATACAAAGAAAATACAAATGACAAATGGGATATTTCATGATGTGCCATGAGAAAGCATTGTATAACTATTTTATCCCACACCATAGAAAATAAAAATGTATGATGGTAAGGGATAGTGGAATACCGATGAATATACAAAGGCTTTCTTACATTCTGATTGGCTGTATTTTCTGTGGTGTGGGATAAATAATGGTATGGCTCCATGTACTGCTTCATGACTATGTCTGTTTTGGTAATAGATAAATAAATATCTTTATTTAAGTGCCCAGTTGTTCTAACGCTTTCGCACTAATTAGGGGCACTATCACTCACACACACTACCACTACATTGACTGTTTTAAGCATACAACTCTCAACTCACATGTTGATTTTTACAAAGGGAGGAAAACCGGAGAACCCGGAGAAAAACCCTCGTGGCAAGGGAGAGAACAACACATCTTACAAACTCTACTCACATGTGGCATCCGCAGGGCTCAAACCAGTGACTCTACTCGTTGGACCACAGTGGTGAGAGGCAAACGTTTTACGGCTACGCCACCCATGCAACCCATGATATTGATGATATTACATAATTTTTTCAAGGTAATCATGAACTGTGGATACGACCCAAGAGAAATCAAAGTGAAACATACCAAGAATCCTTAGAGAAGTTTAATGCCATAGTTTTACTATGTGATAACATAGGAGTCCATACTAAACCCTTAAAAGTAACTCATACCCAATATCCTGTATGGATAGTACCGCTGTTCTCATGGTATGGTCAACCAGAAGAGGACCCAGATGATACTTTGTATGTTAACTGGGAAACTGAGGACAAAGAACTGACAAAAACAGCATGGATGGATAATCGGTTCTGTATCTGGGATTCTTTAATGGATTTTCCAGCAAAATACTTTGCAGGTTTGAATAATGACAGACTACGTCCCAGCTATGACTGTCCTGTAATCTCATTCAGCCATTTTGTTCCACGATATGATCTTATACCAGCCTCACAGAAGGATTTAGACCGAGTGCACAATGAGAGACGTATTATGGGCTTGCCTGCTCTCAATGAACCCAATGTTCAAGGAGCCAATATAAACTTCAATTTCAGTCGTTACGCTGGGTGCAAAACCATTGACAAACAAATAAGGCAACTGAAATCAAGAATTCACATCTTTGGCCACCAGCATCGTAACAGAGATTGTGTTATTGATGATATTAGGTATATATCATTTTGTTTAGGGTACCCTAGGGAGAGATCTATGGGCCTCATGTGGGGGATGTCTGAGTACTGTGGTCCTCGGCAAGTTTGGCCATCAATATAGATAGGACAGTGCTGCCGTCTTGGTGGTGCATCCAGGGTAAAAATAGATCATCTTATAATTGTGTAAAAAATCATCTAACATGTTGCTATGTATGTTTCTACCCAATTTAAAATCTTTGGGAATAAAAACTTTTGTTCTAATACTTTCTATATCATATTTGCATGTGATATCAAAATACAAAAGAAAAAGAATCTTATTTCCAAAAGATTTGAATTGGGTATAGCAACTTGTTAGCCGATTTGGTCTATTTCTCCATAGCAAGTAACGTCGTATGCATCATGTATCCGAAATTTATTCTTTGTTTGCATATTACATCATTGGTATCAGTGGTATCTAACAAAAAGTTTCTTCGGACCTTTTGTTAAGTCCACTAAGGTGGTTGGCATCATATGCCTTTGTTTTTGATCCTATAAGAATGCCTGTGAAACATCAATTGTCACTTCTTTTGGATTTTTTTGAGGAACTATTTTTATTTTCTTGATAAAGAATGATTCCATTTTGTTTTTTCAAATTCTATTCTAGTTGTACAGTTTCTATAAAATATTTTGTGTAGTTGAATAATATTCCTCTTTCAAAATCCTGTAAAATCTCTATTGCCTGACTACTGTTTCTCTTAAAAAGCTAGCCGCCATGAATTTTTATTGAAAAATCTCTGTGAAAATTTCTTGTACAACTTTTTTTAGAACATCCATTGACAGTGTTTTAAAGTACATTGTACAAGTACATGTATTTTGACAGCTAGTTTTTCAGAATGACAGAAGAGTTCTAGCTACTAACTAATGATCTAACAGAAGGAATAAAATCAAGCTAAGTTCATAGCAACAACTATGTTGGGTGCCATTACTCGCCATGAGTGGCTGAAATCTCATGGAAATCAGATTCCTTGTCAGCCATGTGCAAGAAATACTTGAAAAACTCATACACAGACCAACAGATTGCACAGGACGGCATCTGATAGATAACTCTGGCTTGAAGTCCTTGAAAGTAGCCAGCAAGGCCACGCATTTGGTAAATAGTCCTAAAGGCATTATACATGCCGCTCACATATAAGACATGTCCTCGATTTTTCCCCACAAGAGCAACTACTTCACTTTCTTGGGTATTAAGCAATGTCTTAGCAACATCAAGTGGTGTGGTAATAGCAGAAGCGACGGCACCTGCTGTAGCTCCTGCAATAACATGAGTCTTTGGATCATAACCATTTGATGGATTCAGTTTTTCACGTGCAAATTCATAAACCATAAAATGCAAAGTCTGAAATGGTACATTCATAGAAAGTTGTGTTGAGAAGCTGCGATAGAATGCCTGTAGTCCTTCTTGCTTTAAGATGGCTCTAGCACAGTGGATTACTCCTCTGTAGGGGCTGTTGTACATCTGTAGCCTTTGCTTGATAACTTTGTTGGAAGCAAGAATGGAAAAGAGAAAAGTAGCATTAGCAGTACATTAAGAAAAAATTAAGAAGACAAGAATAATAACTAACAGTAGCTCACAATCAGCCAACAGATTGTTTCAGGATTTAAAGTCTATGTTTTTTACTGGTTTGATATCTTTGATGTTTTGATTGCAAAAATCTCATTTTATAACATAGCTAGAATAGAAAGAACATCCTGGTTGCTCAAATCATTGTACAAAACCTTTTGATGAAAGCACACTAATGAAATCAATATGCATGATGCAAGGTTAGGAAGCTCTCAAGTGCATCAAAAACTCTTTAATTTGAAATAAAGTTTCCACAAAATAAAAGAATAAAAAAAGGAATGAACTGATATCTGTTTACAGAGTCCAAATTGAAATGTTACAGTCTCACGTACATCATCAACATCTCATTGAATGATAAGCGTATTCTCTCCCAAAATGTCTAACTAACAATTCAATTTAGACTCTGTGAATGCAGTTATTGATTCCTTCAATTTTTTAATGTGCCAGAGTCCTTAAAAAATTCTTTTGACAATGAAAAATATAATTTATAAAATCAAAGTTGAAGCAACATATTCATGGATTTTTGATGAGCACCTCTAGGTGGACACTGTAATTTATTAGAGTTTACTTGTATATATATATATATATATATATATCAACAAGATAAAGTAATTAACCCACCCTCTATGGGATTCATAGCACCATCGTGGAACACAGTAGCACACACTCCAGCAACACCTGTGAAAAAGAAAGAGGAGGAAGCCAAATGGCACACACAAGGCAAGTATTAATGATCTAATTAAGGACAACAACCCAATAAAGGGGAATTAGCACACTCGAGCTAGTTAAGGCCTGGGTCGGTGGTCAAACTCAAAGAGAATTTCTATTTTGTGCTGTAAGTCAGTAAATTCACAAAAATAAATGAAATTTGGCACAACGATAGACTTTGATAACATGAACAACCTTAAATGATAAATTTGGAAATTGCATGGTCATGTGATCAAAATGGTGGCTGCTTAAAGAAAAAAAAGTTCTCTCTCCTTCCGGTAGTGAATATCACCCAAAGAGTGAAAACAAATACAAATATGAACCGTTACAACAATCCAATTGGCGATCTTGACAATCAGTTTTTGTTAAGGAAATTTTTAGCAAAACAGGTCACGTGACCAAGGTCAACATAAACATATCACTCTATTTCTCCTTACCTAACAGATGAAACTCAAATCGCCAATCAGGAGGTTATAGAAGACCTTCATCTCAAAACAATGTAAGAGCTAGTTTCTTTTGAAAGAGAAAAATGAGAGCCGGAATGGAGAAAAATTAATTTTACCCCTAGCTGATCACATGACTACCATAAGACAAAGCTAGCAAGTTAAGGTTGCTAAAGTCATCAATGTCTACCACTGTGCCACGTTTGAATACCATCCTCCCAGTAAATCAGCCATAACTAATTTAAACTGTTTTTCATCAGTTTGGTTAAAAACCCAGGCCTTAAGTAGCTTGAGCAGGTAGCATAGCAGTGATAGAGAGCACACTTCCCTTTAACCACTGCAACCCAGCCAGGATGTTTTTTGAACCCAATGTCATATGAAAGTAGTCTTGTTCGATGGTTCTCTCCATTTTTATCTGGGTTTTTCAGTTTAGCTAATTCAATCCACAAAACTCAATCAATTCCAATTGAATACAGTGTCAGAGATGATAAACTATGTTGGAATGCCACTGCTAAATCTGTTAACTACTATATATAATCAGAAGTGGAAATAATCAGGAGTGGAAATAAAGTCCATAGGATTTTGTGAGGCCATAAATAATTCACAATTATTCTCTGAACTGGAGGTGAATAGTGGTAGAATATTTACAGAGAATATTTACCAAGACATGAAGCACTGAGGTAAATATTCCCAAAACTGCTGTTCACCAATAGTGAAGAAAATAGTTGTTTTAGTATACAGTCTTTTGAAAAAACGTTGTCACTAACTGGCTCTGCGACTATGCAACTAGCCTGAACTGGATTATGGGTAAAAATCACTAAACCAATAAATTACACAAGAAGCACGGGACATCTTTCACTGAAAATAAGTCGTAATGACTCTTGTTTTATTCAAGCTGTACTCTCCATGATTATATTCTATAGCACGAGCTAAAAAATTATTGCTTCAGTTATTTTTAGCCATACGCCCGGTTCAGGCTAGTCGCGTATTTGCGGAGCCGGTCAGTGACAACATTTTTTCAAAAGACTGTATACCAACTTCACAACCCAACAAAAACAATTTGCTGAGTAAAAACTACAAATTTATTTTGAGAAGCTATATCCTGAGCTTGGGAAGTAGATAGAAGGTCTCAATATTTGAAGATAGTGAGCCAATAGAATTGCTTGACCTATACAAGGTTGTGAAGTTGGTATATACTAAAATGGAATGCACTTTTCTCTTCCTTACCGTATGAAAGCGGACTATACTCCTTGCTATTTCCTTTCAGTGTCTTCTTGACAAACTCGTAGGAACCGAAGTACAGAGCATGTGCAGGGCCAGCTCCTAGAGCAACAATATTCATACCACGTAGAGGGGCAAAGAGACCTTCTTTATTAATGATGCTTTTCAGTGCATGAACCAGATTCCTGTATCTTGCATTAGGGTCTGGTTTTAGGCTCTGCATGCGTGTCTGTAAGGCAATAAATCAGTGAGTCTATAACAACATTATTATCATTATTATTCTATGTCATATTGTGACATTTCATGAAATCTGGTCAATACAAAAGGTAGATTCCTATGACAAGGGTGTGTACTGTGAACTATTAAAGCATTGTGTACCACAATCTTTCACAAAAACGTTCAGGAACTACAAACATTTTAGGTTTTCTTTAACATTTTGAATGTTGCAGCATAACTCAATAATAATTAACACTTATTTACTGGGACCGAGGGAAACATACTGCTTTCCAGAGGTCCCAGTAAATAAGTGCTTTATTATCATACCAAGTGTCAAAGAGAACAAAAAAATAGAGAAAGAACGAATTTTGCAAATGTGCGAGCTAATGTGGTGGATTCTGGTTTCCGGTTTTGATATTTTTTCAGTCACGTGACTTCCGGTTTTGTTGTTCCCGGTCCACAACATATTATTGCCCTCCCAGACTTGTCGCCAGGGAGACAGTCGAATTTCTTCACGTTCACGTGATACACTCTCAACCAATAGAAATTGAGGAAAATTGAACTTTGACACTTGGTATATAATAACAGCATTTTTGAGGCTTTCGCGTGAATTAGACATCAAAAATGGAGGTTTTTCGGTTTACACGCGTGAAAGTTGGGAAACATGATGTTTCGGCTATGCTGGTGATAGCCTTCTTCATTCTGTGTGTAAACCAAAAAACCTCCATTTTAGAACTCAATAATATGTGTGAAATATGTCTTCATTTTCCCTCTGCTATGTGGTACAACATACAGTAACAGTGAAGTGGCTTTCCATTGTTTTTGTGCAAATCCTCCAATCATGCAATAATTACAGTTACAGTTAACTACTGGCATAGGTTTGTATAAAAGGGTTCAGCAAGATTTTTCAGCTTGCAGGGTTAAGGCTGGTTTACATGGTACAACTTTTTCTAATAACTATTGCATGTGATCCACTTACACCATGCTTACGACAAAAATTGTTTCCTGTAAATCAACCTTACGACTTACAACTGTTGTGTACAACAAGAAAAAAGTTGTAAGGTCGATTTACACAAAGCAATTCATGTTGTAAGCATGGTATAAAAGGATCACATGCAATAGTTGTAAGCAGAATTTGTAATGCGTAATGTATAGTTGTAATATGTAATGCATAGTATACACGCTATGCATAAAGCAGTATTCCTCATTGAATGAGGAATACTGCTTTCTGCTCATGTGCTAAAATAATAACAACCAGCCTTCAAAAGAGCATGCTAACATGAGCAAATAAATCAAATTTCAGGGTCTTAGCACAAATACCTGACAAGTTACAGCGATTTAAATTTAGAAGGATTTGTATGT
>WUAP02079889.1:0-17177 GCA_015163945.2 Stichodactyla helianthus
TGGTGGTGGTGATGGTGATGGTGATGGTGATGGTGGTGGTGGTGGTGGTGGTGGTGGTGATGGTGATGGTGATGGTGGTGGTGGTGGTGATGGTGATGGTGATGGTGATGGTGATGGTGGTGGTGATAGTGATGGTGGTGGTGGTGGTGAGGGTAATTATGATGATAATGGTGTTAGTGGTGATGGTGGTGGTGATGGTGATGGTGATGGTGATGGTGATGGTGGTGGTGATAGTGATGGTGGTGGTGGTGGTGGTGGTGAGGGTAATTATGATGATAATGGTGTTAGTGGTGATGGTGGTGGTGATGGTGATGGTGGTGGTGGTGGTGATGATGATGATTATGATGATATATAGTGGCAGGTAATGATGGTGATGGTGAGGGTAATTATGATGATAATGGTGGTAGTGGTGATGGTGGCGGTGATAGTGAAGACGACGTTGATGGTAGTGGTGATGATGATGATTATGATGTTGATGACAGGTGATGGTGATGATGGATAATTGGATGATAATTGTAATGTTGACGGTAAACCAAATACATACAATGACAACACAGAATTGAATCCCAGCGTCACCTACATGTATTGTGCCTTCCTTTTTGTTTACGTCCAGTTCAAAGGTACACTGCTTCCAGTTCACACGTACAACACCTGAATCTCCTTTCTCCCCCGGTGCACCAGGGGATCCCGGATCGCCTTGTTGACCGGGGGGTCCTCTCCTTCCAAGTCGTCTCCCTAAATCTCCATAGTCTCCGGGAATACCTCGAGGTCCGGTGTCACCTTTAGATCCTTTAGGACCAGGTACACCGCCATCTCCTTTCGATCCCTTTATATAAATCCTTTTTCCTCCATGTACGGTCCCCGGCTCACCACGAGCTCCGGGAGGCCCCGGAGGGCCAGGGGGACCCACAGTACCAGGTATCCCGGGTGTCCCTCGGGATCCTTTTACGCCCTCGATTCCTCGTAAGAGCTCGCATGACTCAAGCATCTGTAACGAGAAGAAGGTTCGTTGGATATATAAGACTAACGAGTTAAGCGAATATGGTGTTAAGTCAAGTAAAGTTCAAAGATCGAAGCGTGTTTGCAGCCACTGATACTGTCGAATACACTACGTTTCGATTCCGTAAATAAGGCCCAGTTCAGACGTCGAACTTTGTCGCGTCGAATCTAATTGCCTTGGAGATTGAGCGATGTTTTTCTTCGAAACTAGTAGAATAATGTATTCCAAACTTAACCTATGCTGTCACCTAGTGCTAAGTAATAGATATGTCTTATATAGTATATCTCGGCGTATTCTTAGCCGTTTTCCTTAGCGGGAAATTGGATAAGACGCGGCGAAAGTTCGACGTCTGAACCGGGCCTAACTCACCAGAAGACAATTCCATCGAGTTCGACTCGACTGTGAAAAACTTGTATCCAACATGGTGGACATCAGAAGTACAACCAACACAAGCTGAACCAGTATCGTCTTTCTCATTCTGTCCTTCTCTTATCTTCACAAAAAACATGCACGGGCCTTACTTGCGATGGTACTTTGCTAGTCTTTTATTTATGTTCATTTCGATATGTTTTTGGTTGATATTTCATTCAACAATAGCTGGCACGAGATCACTGCATGAACTGATACTTTTGCGTTTGTCGTGACATAGTAATGCGATACCCAGTCAGATTCTTTCCCGGATAGAATCAGTGATGATTGATGTAGTTGCGCGCACTTTTTGCTCCTTATCTGTGGGTACTCGAGTCAAGGTAGACTGCGTCACTGTACGTATTTTTCCTTCGAGTTCAATAAAGAAACTTCTGTGGGGATAAAAACCCTTTCTCCCCAGTCCCTCTCCCGCGGGGTTATTTGACTTAATACTAATCCACGTTCGTCCTAATTAACCACAGCCTATGCACAGTGACCAAGGGAAATCAGAGGGACTAAATCCCCTTCAAATAAGTATTGTTCCTAGTTTTTTTAAGTTTAAAATATTTTAGCGGATAGTAAGAGAAAAGGTTTTATTGTTATGCTTGCGTTTGAGAGTCTCACCAGCAAACGGCTATATTTTTTATTTTGGCGGCAGACGAATTTTTTGGTTCATCAGTCCTTTGTTTACTATTTCTTCTTTAATTACTAGTAGCGATTGAGAAGACAAATTAATAGTGATTGATGTAACAGTACAAAAATTATAGTTTTCTGGTATTTTTAAGGGGAAAGACACTACGATTAAAGGGAAACAGTTTGCCGTTTTTGCAGTTTCACTACTGTGATGGTGAAACTTCGCGAATCATTATTCTACCGAGAGGGTTATAAAGGTCTATATCGACTGGCTGAGACGAGCCTTGTATACCCGGACAGTTTTCAATTCGCAGAGCGATGCGCACTTGTCCTTTTGGAAAGAGATTTTCGCACAGTCCTTCTATTCTGCCGTACGTGTGATGAGGGAAGTCCTTGCGCATCCCACCAGACATGATGGCGTCGATGGCAGTAGGCATGACACATTCTTCGTTGTTGAAGGTGAAGTACCAGCGCTTACAGCACCGCGTGCATAATCCAACCTCAAGTGTTCCTTCGTAAACTACATGGAGGCTGCTCTGTTGGTCTTTCTTAGAGAAGAGGCATTCCTGAAGAAAATATAGTCGGGTAAAAACCAACCCATTTTAATGCACTCAAAAAGGTTGACAAATGGGCAAACGCGTCTTGTGTAAATGGAGCACGGGATGTGAGTTTTATTTCTTTCGGAAAATGTCGATAAACAATTCATCTGAAGCGTCTGTTAGCGCTTTGCACTGAAAGACCTAAAGTTATCTAAAATTAGTGCGCAATTAAAAACAGGAAACGGTGTCTGAAGTACATGCCCGCGAAGAATGCAAGGTTCGCAGAAACCTAAGAGCATGTGTCGTCACGTTAGATAAGCTGTCTAACCACAGGTCACCAACCTTAATCAAACCTTCATCTTGCCTGTTGTCTATTCTCCATATACACCTGCTCCACGATGACGCAGAGTCTCCTGTCATCCCTCTCTCTCCAATCCCCCCTCTTTGGCCTCTATTGCCTTTTTGGCCCTTAGTTGCTGTAAAACCGCCAATCGCCTTCCGTCCTTTCACGCCCTTGGGGCCGATTTCTCCTGGGTCTCCGAAAGATCCAGGAAATCCAGGGTCGCCGATTTCCCCTCTCTCGGGGCCCGCACCCGGTGGTCCGGGAAGTGATAGCCCGGTAAATCCTCGAGGTCCGGGTAGTCCTTGTCGGCCGGGCTTTCCAGGGGGTCCTCTTGTGCCGGGCGGGCCGACTTCCCCTGGAGATCCTTTGGCACCTTGACGTAAAGGTTGGCAGGCTCTCGACATCTAATAACAGAAATCAAAGATGAAAAATATTCTTTATAATATAATTAATAGTAATAATGGAAACTTTATTTTAACATTTTTTACAGCAATTGCAAATCTCTCTACTTAAAGGCAATCCACAATTGACTACTCGAATATAACTTGACATGCATTTACAACAAAATTTAAAAATAACAAATAGTATATGAGAAAAAAAAAATGTTTCAGTTCTAAATAACAATAGTAACTGTAAAGAGAAGGAGAGAGAGAGAGAGGGAAAAAAAAAAAAAAACAACTAAAACTTTATTAATTCAGGATTGACCCATACTTTGTTACGACAGCAAAAGATGTAGTAAGTAGATCTTATAATGATGATCGTTACACTTCTAAATATGTAATTCTGCTGTTTTTTCTCTAAACCTAAATCGTTCAGCATTTCAACAAACTCTGATGATTTGTTGGAGAAGACACCAAGGGTGCTGATGGATAGGTTGACGAACTTGACATTGATGAATTGACTCTTTCGTTGATTTACAAGTTCCAAATATTTACACTTCTTATGTTCAATGTTGTTGTCAAGATTCGACTCAAAACCAACTGTTAATTCAAGTATATACAAGCACTTATTAGAAATAGACAAGATGAGATCAGGACGCAGATTGTCACCAGTTATGCTCATATGAGCTTGAAAAACCAGGAAGATCGATAATAATAATAATAATAATAATAATAATAATAATAATATAATTTATTTGTATTGGGCAAATATCAATGTACATATTTTCAAATGCGTACAGCTACATCCATACTAAAATATGATGCAGTGTAGCTCGTATTGCTGGTAGGGAAAATAGTAATACTCAAGGGAGGGAATGGCAGGCACGTAAGAAATATGGGCCCAAAGGGTCCATTTTCATTGCCAGTTTGCTTTTACCTCCTGGCAGTCACGTGATGTCCACGGCCGTTGTTGTTGCCCATGAGTACAAGATACAAGGAGAAGACTTAAGACTGAAATCAATGGTGCCACGTTCATTTTACAACAGTACCATACGTCTCATTTTCCTCCGATCTTTATGGCGCCGCTAGCTTTGGATGGTTTGATGAAGTGGTGTAATAAACCTGAGAATTAGATCAGGGAATTAAATCAATTCCGTTGTTTCGTTTGTTTTCATTTTCGACTGTTACATAAAGGAGATTATCTTTCGTGGATTATTGATTCGAACAGGAGAATACTTGCCCTCTTCGAAAGTAGCGTTTCCTTGCTTTGATACTATTATTATGTCAAAGTTATATATGCTTAGCACAATACAAACTACACCAGACCGCTACTAAAGTAAGGAAGCTCAACTGACCCCTAAGTTGATAACTGAATCAGCAAAGGAAATCAAGACTGTATTAAGCAGAAGAGTGGTTAGGAAACCCAGTGAGATTGATGCACAATAAGCATATTAGAAGAGAAAAATGGTTGAAATTATTGCTCACCTGAACGGAGAAAGCTCTAATCGATAATACAATGGCAGTCTATTTCCTCGCCGACCGTGACAACGATTTGAGTTTCCCCTTGGCTTCTCGTAACGAAATTCCATTCCTAGAGGATTACATGTAAAAAGTTCATATTCTTGGGTCACGAGGTGCCAATCCACCAATCAATCGTACATTAGACCCTCCAGGGAGGGAGGGTGGGGTCTTTCACCTCCGGTTTTGCTTGTTCTGAAGTAGGCCTAGGGACCACAGAGCTATCACGCCTTTCTTCCCCCCAATAATTTATAGATTTATAATTTTCCCGCCATTCTAAATGGTCACAGTAACTTAATGATATCAAGTTCAGTCTTTCTCACCACAGGGAGCCCACGTCAAAATAAATATATATTTTTTTCTAAATTAACTTTTGACTTATTAAACATATATAGGAGATCTATCGCTGATTTTATTGGTTTTATTGTTATTATAGAGGGATTTGAAAAGAATGGTTGTGATTGATGTTTTGGGTTCCCTGTGTACCCATAGGACCTGAGTTTGGCCCTTGATTGGTGAGCGGTCCACCCCTAGTTCTTTCTCTTCTGATCCAACAAGGTAACATGGCGGCCATGATTCTCTCTCTCCACGTGTTTGAACTTTAATACGACTTTATTCGAAATATTCTGGACTTTCTAGCTCAAAAATTATCGAATTTTGCTTTCAGATGCCTGGGGGCGCTACAGTTAAAGACGTGAATGCTCACGCTTTTGTGAAGGCTATGGCAGCCTTCTTGAAAAAGTAAGTCCACTGGAAGCTGAGATCAAATGGACGCTCTTTATTTTATTATTTTTTTATTAGTTAAAAACTAACAGATTAGATAAATTTGATCCAGTTTTGCTTTGTGATATTCTTTTCTAGTTTTAGTTTATAAGTTAAAGTACTCTAGTGGCCTGAAAATGTCACTTTTTTATTGAATTCTAATGGCAAATAAGATGAGTGTATTAATACTATGTAAGGTTATTTGATTCAGAATATTACCTTATTGTAACTCGTGTGATCTGTGTAAAAATGATTTTTTCAGCTATTATCAGCCAGCTGAGCGCCAATAAATTTTCTAACCAATCACAGTCTGTTGTGATTTTTTAGGGCCAGCCCTATGTTCAAGCACTTTTTTCTACCTGAAAACTATTGACAGTTGAATCCAATACATTTTGAGTGTCAGTAAAGTCCAAAACTATTAAACAGAGTGAAATTTTATCTACGAATTATCCAAAAACCACACGAGAAATTATTTTCAAAAAGGGCTGGAGGTTTTGATCAACAATGCTTTGCACGACTAGTTGTTTGCTCAGCTGGAGTGATTAACACAGTCTTTTTCTTTTTGTGTTATTGTATTTTTCAGTATAATACTGTATAAGTTATAGTCATTTCATGTTCCATAACTTTATTTCAAGGTTTTTAAAGTTTAGATTTTCACCATTTCTTTTGTAGATCTGGAAATTTAAAAGTCCCAGATTGGGTAGATCTTGTCAAGACTGGCAAATACAAAGAACTTGCTCCATATGACCCAGATTGGTACTACGTTAGAGCTGGTAAGGGGGGGGAGGGAGTTTGCTTACTTTGAAGGTGTACCACAAACTCACTTATCCTCAGGTTTGTTAAGAACTGCAGCACTGGAAGACCTAGCTATAGAGTGGATTTCATATGAGTGGGAAACCTACAGTACTGACTTACAGCTTGCATATGGTAGGCAAGTCAAGCAATCACTATGTGCAGTTACAGCTATGGCAAACTACAGTCTGGCTACAAATTTTCTGTACTGCCTCCCACTTGTATGAAAATTTCTCTAGGCTCCAAAAGTTTGGAGTGTATCTATATGAGTGTTTATCTTACTTGTACATCTAGCGGATCTTGCCAAACAAACTAAACTCAGTTAAATTCAGTTGGATTTGACAATCAAGTATTGGGTTGAAAGTGAGTATGGGTAGAGATCACTGAAGCAGTTTTAAAATTGCATATCTGATTAGATACAGTGTGGACCCAGCTTACAGTGTGGACCATTGCTGGTGAGCTTTTTGGATGATTCATGTCCTCAGCATGAAAACTGAAGAAGCAGCCATCTACTTATCAATCTCCCCAAGGTCTACTCAACAATTTGTTTGAAAATTAAGTTTTCCTTTGGCAAAACATGAAGACATTTAAGGAGTTGTTGCTTGCTATTATTATTATCTGATTAATATGTGTGAAAACCTATATTCAGAGGGAATAATAAACTGCTTCAGTGATTTCTACACATAGTCCCTTTTGGTCCAGTTACATAGGTTCGAGGCTAGTCAGCAACAACACTATTTGAATTGACGTTATGTATATTATGCTGGCATGATCTGTCTACTGGATTTTACATTTTCTTATTTTGGCTTGTATTACAGCCTCTGTTCTTAGACATGTCTATCTTCGTGGAGGTGTTGGTGTTGGTGCTCTAACCAAAGTTTATGGAGGTAAGGTCCAAAAATCCAATTAATAGATGTACTATTACACACTGATGGATAGTTTGTACAAGCAAGTGTGTGTTTCACCTTTCAGTAGTTATTAATGACTTTTTAACTACTTGAATTAACAGGAAGCAAAAACCGTGGTGTTGCACCAAGTCACTTTGTCAGAGGTTCATCATCTGTTGCTCGCCATGTTTTAAAGTCTCTAGAACAGATGAAACTCATTGAAAAGAAAGATGGGGGGTAAGGTTATCCAGACTTAATTACAGGGTTCATACTTAACAATTAGACCTCAAGGGTGAATGGACAACAAGTCAATAGCTCATTCAGCCTACGGTCGCATGGGCTATTTGAATCATAGTCCATGAGGCAGAGAGGTCTAATTGTTTTAGCATAAACATACTAATCAGTCAAATAAATGGATGTAAAAATTTTAAATTAGGTTGAAATTATTTTTCTCCAAAACCAGCACTTTTCACTACTAGTAGGCTATCACGAATAGACCTCTAGTAGAGAAGCCAATCAGAATGCAGTATTGGTGATGGACCATTAGTGGATTTATACTAATAGTCCTTAAACTCCTTGTAAGGTACTGGAATTCATTTTTTCAAGTGCATCCTGTCTGCATTTGACTGAAACCTGTTCCCACTAATACAGACCCTTGACTATGTATATGGATATCAGGACCCTTGCTTCTTATTGCTTAGCTCTTGATTGACTGGCCATTTGAGTTTCTATTTTCTTAATCATTGCCCATAATTAAAGTTTGATATTGTTAAACACCCAACCAATTTTTCTTTGTTATTTGTTATTTATCTCATTAATCTGTTTTGGTCATTTTCTCCTTCAGTGGCCGCTGTATCACAAGCCAAGGCCAGAGGGATATGGACCGCATTGCTGGCCAGGTATGAAATACTTCTTTACAGTGCAACTACTCCAACCAAGGCCACCCAAACAAATTTTCAAATAAATTTTCAATGTTCATTTTTGACACTTAACAACAGATTTGTTGTGAGTTTCTACAGCATACAATGCTTCTTGTTCAATTTCAATGTAATTCGTACATAAACAAAGAAAATTCTGTGCATTTCAAGCGAAATTTCAAACATTTGTAGAGATTCTATTGTTTATATACTGAATCGTGATTGGATAATTTACATGAAAATTTGTTTGGGTGGCCTTGGTTGGAGTAGTCGCACTGTAAGATTGTACTGATTCTGACTAATTATAGATGGCTTGTAGCAGATGGGCTGGAGAAAAACAAGAATTGAGAGAAGTAGTTATCAGACAACCACACATAAAATAAGAACTCATTTGAGCTCCAGATGGGATTAAAACCCATGACCTTCGGTAATCTAGTCAGATGCTCTAACCACTGAGCTACTGGGAGCTCTAACAGTGAGGCTAGCTGGTTGCAGTCTGTGTCATATAACCCACAGGATGACCTAGGCTCATCGTTAGAGTTCCCAGTAGCTCAGTAGTTGGAGCATCCAACTAGAGTACAAAAGGTTGTGTGTTCGAATCACATCTGGAGCTCACATTTTTCCTGGGTTTTTATTTTGTGTGGTTGTCTGATGAATATTTCTCTCACTTATTATTTTACCACATTACTCTATCCTTCTTTCTATAGAATTGAATTTGTTTTGAAAGTTTTTGATAACTAAGAATGTCAAAAATGTGAGCAAATTCAATTATTACTTGAACAAGGGTTTTTGTAGTTACTTATTTACTGCATTGAAATCCCAGTATATAATCAAAATCATTGTCAGTCATAGCTGTTTGTGCTCATTGGTTGTACAGTACATTGTAATTGGTCCAAATTCCTAAAGTAAAGGGGGGTGGTCACCTGAGCCTCAAATAAGGAGTGTTGTGAGAAAATAAGCCACTCATTAGTGCTGGTTTATCATTTTTTGGAGACATTACCTAGGGGTGTATCACACTATATTGGGCTTACAGAGGGTGGGTCGTCATTTTTTTTTGCCTTAGGGTAATTGGATATGTATGTCAATACCATTTACTTTCTGATCAGTCCAATAACATTGCCCTGCTGAACTTGATATGATGTTAAGTTTGTTCCTCTTTATTTTCAGGTTCTTGACAGCAACTAATGTGAAAAGCATTGAAAAATAAATAAACAATATTTCCAATATAATAACGTTTTATCTTTTATTAACTCTGCTAACAGCTAGAAAGTTAAACAAATTAAGTGGTATAACGTTTCCTTATTTCAAACATGTTGCCAATAAGATTCTTTCTTTGAGTGTCATCCCTATTGACATGTGTTCTCAAATCAACCTACATTGAACACCATTCCAGTATTGAATATCACTGACTGAACTTTGGTTCCCTCCAGGCAAACTAGCTTTACATAAACATCCTTATGTGATATATGTACAGCAAAGGGTTCCTGGTGCCTTGCATAGAGGAAAAAGAAACCTATGCTTCCTTTAGGCTGGGATTCCAGCAGGAAACAGAATGGTAGATGGGCTTAAAATGGAGGCTGTCTTTCCAATCCAACATATTTCAATCTTGTAGATGGATATTTTGTCCTGTCTAGTCTGACCATGCCATCGCTACATCCTTTCAAAGATAATGGCTTCCTCATTCCTGAAGTGTTGCACAATTCCTCAGATGATTGAGAACGGACTTGATTACAAACTTTCGAAATCTTAGCTTTGATTCCTTTTTGTAAGGTTTTATTAAATATAGGAAACAATGCAAATGAAAACTTCTCCAGATCCGTGCCTATGAAATGCTAATATGCAAACTTTTATTGTCTCCAAAATTTTGCTGTGTTAGAGTAATTTTTAGAAACCTCTTACCAGCTGTCAATCATCTCAGCTACTGAGAAAGTACCAAAAGGGTCTAACCTTATATCCCACTTTTTCGCACAAGACTCGAGGACGAGGGTATTTTAAGTTTGGCCTGCCTCAGGAGCTACTTAAAGTACACGTGTAGTATCCCTTTCGTGTAAGACCTTAGAACTTCCGGTTGGAAAGACTCATGACCGAGAGTCGAGCGGTTCCAAGGAGTATCGTTATATCTATACGCTGTTTCGCTTAAAATCGCAGCCAAAAAAAGTTGTTTAAACGAATTCATATTGCGTCATAAATAAAGCCGTGTTGAAATGAAACCGCATTAATACGCCCAGTAGATAAACTAGCTTTCGAAGAATGAGCGAAAGTGAAGGATGATATCAGGTTCCTGGCGTCACGCAACGGCGTTATTAAAGGTGACGGCCGGGGTCACGCTGGATGCGGAAACAAATGTGATACAATAGCTGTATCTTTGACATTCAATGTATCCGAGAACGAACGAGGAAGTCTTGAAAAATGAGGTTTAATCTTAGATTTTTAGTGCTTCTAGTCTACGTTGGAGTTCTTCAGAAACTTCTTCAAGGTGAGCTGTATATCATTAGCCCGTTTAGTAGTATGCCTGGTTACATATTGGCTTTTAAATTATATAATAACCGGTTGAGGCCAATTTCACTTAGGTATTGACATAGTGGATGTTAACAGTGTTAAATGTAGTTAACTCAATATGATTTCATGATTGAAAAAAAGAGTATCTGAACATGCAACATTGGTGCACTTCAACCAAGCCCTAGAGCACCACATTCTCCTCCTAAACTACCAAAAAAACGGACTGAAAATCGATAAAATTGAAACCTCAGACTTTCGATTTCCTGACAAGGTAAATGATTACCGACGCGTGAGTTAACGCTTTTCACTTTATGGTACTTTCAGCAGAACTCTTTCGTGCGTGTTTTAGATATATAATATATTTAATAGAATGTTTGCATTACAAAAGTCAATGATAAGCTCTGGTGTTCTAGACCGGCCGAATGTTACTGGATTTATTACGCAATGTCTTGTCAAGAAAGTGTTCAAAGGTTGAGACAATGTTTTGAGTAAACACACAAAGAATGGGAAAGTTTATAATGAAATGAGGATTTTTTTGATGATTAATTAATATTAGATCATGTTTAATTCAAAGTGATTTGAAGAGACGTCCTTGAAATGTCCATTGAATCTAAAAATACTTAACTTGAAGAATGCTGGTGCATCATCTAAGATTTCATTCGACATGGAAATCAGATAACATGCTAATTTGAAGGCTTAGCGATACCCAAAGCCAAAATAGTCCCACTCTACTTATAAAGTACCACAAACTAAAGTTCTCTGCACAGTGCAATTTAAAAATTAATATATAAATTGTTTTCGTTTTCCTTAAAGAAACAAAGTTGAACATGACAATCACAGCCATATTTTATCAGTTGTTGAAGAGTTTTCGTTTTTGGGTGTCACTTTTTGTGTCTGAGGCTTCCTTTCACATTCTGTTACCAAAATCCCGTCTTTCGTTTCGAAGCAATTTGTTCTCTTTTTATATGGAATGGATAATTAACCAAGTCAAGTGACCACAGCGACCATACCCCGTTAAACCAAGCACCGGTGTCAAAATGAACTTCAGAAACGAAAAGAGCATCTTGATATCAGTAAGAAGCGAAGTTTCAGCTCAAAATGTTTGACACGGGAGAAATAGCATGAAATAAAAAATTGAAAATTTAAATTAAGATTTGTATAGAAAAATGTGCCATCCAATAAATTCTTAGAAACCATTTGATTTTGTATTTCATGCCAATTCTCCTGTGTCAAACATTTTGAGCTGAAACTTCACCTTCTTACTAATATCGAAGTGCTTTGATACTGGTGCTTGATTTAAGGGGCCTGTGGTCACGTGATCTGTTCGTGCAAAAGGCCTAGTTATAGGTAAACCCTTCCAGAGCCAAGTTCAAGAATTTTTTGATATCTTTTCTTATTACTGTTGTTGTTGTTCTTTTTTCCTTCAGCGTCAGGAGTCTTCATATCGATCAAGTATCAAAAAGTCATAGAGCATCAACCAGCATCAGCATATTGTAACACATCCACCTTAACAAATGAGAGTGTCACGTGGTTCCAGGAGAACAAACCTCACGTAGTCGTGTCACGTAATCCAAATCTAACATTCACGAGTATCTTGAGAGGAGATGCAGGGCGTTACGTATGTAACGCAAGTGGTGTTGGGCCGTTCTTCAACAGCACCGTTTACTTCAATGATAGCACTTTCTTCGATGTATTGTGTAAGTGTGAATGACGTCGATGAAGACAAGGATGTTGATGATCATAGGAAGATAATGGTGATGACGGTGATGATGATGATGATGATGATGATGATGATGAAGACGCTGATGAAAAGTGATGATTGTGCATTAAGGTGGTGATGGCGGTTATCAAGTGCAATGATGGTAATGGTGATGATGGTGATGAATATTCTCATGCATTTGAATATTAAATTTACCCGTATCAATCTTCTTTCACAGACCCACCACAAGGTATGAACATCCCAAGAACCAAAAACGTTGTTGAAGGTTCTTCACTGAATTTGACATGTGATGCCACAGGAAATCCAAAACCAGCAATCGTCTGGTACAGGAAAAGACGAAATATTAGTATAACAGGATTCTTCAGATTCCCTCAGATAAGTAGGAGTGACTCTGGTACATACAGGTGTGTGGCATCAAATGGGATTGGCAATAATAAAGAAAGTACGATTAAACTCGACGTAGAATGTAAGTCTTAATATACGTGATGTGACTTAGGAACTGTTCATTTTTCATGTGGGGGAGGGGGTGGGGGGTAGTCATGAAAAAAAAAACCAAAAAGGATAAAAGGGGGTTAACAGTAAGGTTAAAGAATGAGGTCAATAAATTTCTTTGTAAATAATGAGTGCACTATAACTAAAAACCCTTTAAACGTTATCCCGCCGATTTTCTGGGCATGCGTAGTTCTATTCTTGGAATCTATGTGCAAGCTACCTCGAGGAAAAGATACCTCTCATAACATAAGATATCTTCACATTTTACGTTTTAAGTTTCATTTTAATTTCATACTCTTCCCCACGGATGACAGACCCTCCTAAGATCATGCAGATGCCGAAGATAAGGGACTCTTGGTTGTACGATGAGGTAAAACTGGTATGTAACGCGACGGGGAATCCTAAGCCTGCTTACGAATGGTATAGGCCTAATATGAATGCCTCCGACGGCAGCAGCGAGATTAATTTAACTGTAAGCAGCGAAAAGCAGTTTGGTTTCTATCGATGTGTTGTTTACAACAGACATGGGAACGATTCGTACTCAGTGGAACTGGTTCGGACTCGTAAGTGCATGATTATTGCACGATTCATAATTTTGTTACTTATGTCATCATCACCATCATGATCATGATCATGATCACCATCATCATCACACCATCATGATCATGATCATCACCATCATCATATCATCACTGCGATCATCATCACCACGACCATCTATCGATCACTACCATCATCATCGCCATCGCCACAATCATTCTCATCACCATTATCGCCATCACCATGACCATCATCCTCGTCATCGCCTTAACCATCGTTATCATTAACGTGTACTCTTATTAACCTCGCACAATCAACCAACCAGAAAACGAGATTCTTAAAAATTGTTTATTCATTGATGATTTCTGCAGGTTTTCCTCCAGACGCGCCAGTTATCACCAACAACATCACCACCGTCACTTCACGCAACTTCACATTAAACTGGACGAAGCCAAGCGATAACAATAGCACTATTACGCAATACTTGGTGTGGCAGAAGAAGATTTTCCACAACGGTTCGCGTGGGGAATGGGAACGATTTGACCATAACATCATACTCCCGCTAAACCTGACATTTTTCCTTGAATGGGGAATGAGCTATCAGTTTGCTGTATCTGCTGAAAATAGACAAGGAATCAGCCCCAAGGGACCGAAGAAGAACATCATTGTAATCGCAGGTATGCGTGTCGAGATAATATTAGTTTTTTATGAGCGTCCGTTCAAGATATTCCATTATTTCGTTAGCAGTTATAATGTGCATCAAAGCTCACAAAGAATTAGGGGCTGGTCATTATTCATCGCATGGGGAGGGGAGAGGAGGGAAGGGGAGGGGAGAGGAGGGAAGGGGAGGGGAGAGAGGGGAGAGGAGGGGAGAGGAGGGGAGGGGTCGAAGAATGGGTTGCTGGCGCAGCTATGACTGATCGATCTTACTATGTCACCCGAATATTCTAAATAAAATGTGGTTTGTTTGCTTGCAGAGCCGACAGAGAACACACCAAAACCAACAGGTAAACGATTATGAAATCAGAGATGATGTAAGTTTGTTAACAGTCAATTATGCAAGCGTACGCTGAATCGATGCGTATGACATCATCAAGGCATTGTATGACGTCATGGTGCATTACATGGGCATTACATGACGTCTTGATTCAATACATGACGTCGTGGTGCTTAACATAGGCATTACATCATGACGTCACGGTGCATTACATGGGCATTACATGACGTCATGGTTCATTACATGGGCATTACATGGCGTCATGGATCATAAATCAAAAGGCCAAGTTATTACAGGCCCTGGTTATCAAAACAAACGATTTACACTGAACTTTATACCATGGACCCAACCCACTAGTTGGATCAGTGCCGTCTCTCCCTTAAGAAAAGCATTTTAAGACCCTTTATGTAAAAGAATTTGACTTCATTTCCTGTCAAAGTGACGTCATTTCTTGTAATGATGACGATTTTGATGTAAGAATTACGTCATTCCATGTCAAAGTGACATTAGTTCCTTCCCGAAAGAAAAATCATTTTCTTGAAGTTATATGAATATGTGGACCGCGTGGCACTATGAAATACATGGACTAGAAATAATGGAAAGATATAGTGCTTAGAAAGGAGGTGTTCAGTAAACATTCGTAATCGAAGCGTATATAATTTTTACTCAATAGATAGATACTGGAAATACCATCCATTTTTTCCCTTCATAAGCAGATTCGGCAGTCATCTATGTGTGCGTGGGTGTTGGAGCACTGCTGTTGCTGATTGTCATTGTTGTGCGTTGTAAATGTAGAAACAAAAAACAACCACGTGAGTAATCATGATTATGTACAGTAACATTGATGGCAAATCTAGTAATTAAGAAATTACTTTGTCAAGATGCGCAGCATATTGAGTGGCAGACGTCACGTCCGAAGGTCCGCGTGGACTTAATTTTGTATGCTGGGATTAAATCTCACGACCAACAATACAGGTTGAATGCTTTGCAAGCAGTTCATTTTTGTTTGTCTGATCTACAGCGCCTCCCTGTCCAAAGCCAGATTTAGCAGAAGAAAGACACAGAGAGTAAGTATCTTGACGACCTTTATTCCACAACATTTACACGCATGAAAACGAATTAAACATGACATGAGAGCTGGAGGTGAAGATACTTAGATATAAGATGTATCATTTATAGCTTTACTGTGTATTCAACTCATGAAATTTTTGGTGCAAACGCAACCAATACTTGAAGACTCCTAAAGTCTGAAATGTCTATCCTTCTCGGCTTTCTTTAATCATAATCTCTCTCTCTCTCTCTCTCTCTCAGCTCCATCAGTGTTTCAATGAAGGAACTCAAGTCTCGGATGTCTAGAATACGGACAAGATCAAACAGTCGCTACACCTCAGTAAGTAAATATACAGAAGGGGTTCCTCAGAGCTCTAGAATTGGTCGCTTCGAAATTGATTGCTTCTTTATCAATTTGGTCAAATCCTTTTTCTTTTTCTCGATGTTCAAAAGGCGTTCCACAGACTTCGCTTTTGGTCCCTTTTGGTCCCTTTTACCATTCATTGCATTTTCTTACCTTTTTTCTAGAGATGTCCTCCTTTCGATGACAGCCAGCCATTGGAAGATATCCCGAATGATAATGACACCAAAGTGTCCTACGTGAATGCGGAATATGCGCAAGAGCATGCGCAGGCAGCAATATACGATAACCTTGCGTGTGTGGAAAAATCTGTGCGTGACTGGGAGATACCGCGAGAAAATGTCAAGATCGAGAAGATTATAGGAAAAGGAGCATTCTGTCAAGTTGCTAAAGCATTTGTTGAAGGACTCGGGACTGTCGCCGTTAAAATGATCAAAGGTATTGAATCAAGGTGTTTTTGATCCGAGTTTACACGTCTACCGCAGTGTATAGAAGAACTACTATTGTCCGTTCTATTGTGAGGCTAGACTCAGGGACGAATAGCCCACTTCCGAGATATGCTTCGCTTGTCCCGCACAAAGGTTTCAGTACGAGGCTTAGTGCTGAGTTAAATTTATTTTTTTCTCCTGTCATGGATCACTGAGCATTATGCACGAAGCCACACATTGAAACTTTTGTGCGTGACAAGCGAAGCATAGCAATTCCCAGAGTAGTTTAATTTGGAGGGCAAAATATCAATGGAATATTTTCAGTCTTCAATTCTGAATAAAATTCCATTGTTTTGTCGTTCAAACTGGACTGCTTTGGGGATTGCTGCAAGGGGTCTATAGGAGTATTGTCTTGGCTGGTGTAATGTAATTTGCAGGTTCTTACAATGAGGAAGAGATGAGATGCCTAAAAGCGATATATGCATCTATTTCAAAAAAGTTGGTTGCTTGAACTTTGGACTGTTGTCCATATCATACTATGTGTCTTTGTGTATTATTCTTTTCTCTGTCGGCATCGCTTGAGAAAATGTATTATTAATGTGAGCGAAACTCACACAAAGTGTCTTATTTCAGAAACGTCTGGCAAGGAGTCCAATCGCAAAGACCTCTTAGCAGAGTACAAACTATTACAGCATCTTGGGACACACGATAATGTTGTACTAGTTTTGGGAGGTGTAACGAACACAGGTGAGGAAGAAGGAAGACGAGTCGTTTGGAAACACCAAGAGACAGGAAATGACAGACAGACTTACGAGCAAACAAGCAGCAAGCAAGCAAGCAAACAAGCAAACAAGCAAACAAGCAAACAAGCAAACAAGCAAACAAGCAAACAAGCAAACAAGCAAACAAGC
>WUAP02080000.1:0-33504 GCA_015163945.2 Stichodactyla helianthus
CTTGGAATCGTTTCTCTGTCGCTATATAACAAAACACTTAATGTCCGATCCCTCGGGAAGCAGTTAGTTTTGTTTTCTCTCCAGTCTTGATCATCAAGCCTCTCGGGAAAACAAAACTAACTGTTTCCCTCGAGATCAGACATTAAGTGTATAATATTGCCTTGAGAGTGATATTTAGATAAATGTTATGGTGTCACAGCAAAATTATTCCTACTCCCCTCATCAGGCGACTTGTCCCTTAATTTCTGTTTCACGGGTTAAGTAAAAACTTACAACCTTTTGATTAAGATAATGATTTTTCGTTTATATTGTAGAATCTAAACACATGGTGCTGGCAGAAGCTGCAGCTTTTGAATAGCGAATCGATAAGCAGACTTAAGATCCAGGCAAATCTCACCTCTACCCTAAAACAACTCAAGAACTTCTTGGCCGACCTTCCTACTTTGGATCCCCCTGGTACTCCGCATCCAAAAACAGCTGATGTGACAGAGATTGAAAATCAACTGGCGACGCTTTTGGGCCAAGCACAGCAATGTTGCAAGGTTTGTACAGAAGAGAAGGTTAACCATCACACTCTAGTCCCTAATGTTTGATAGATTAGAAAAACGTGCGCTAACAATTGGCTCCGGACAAACGATACGACTTACTCTGCGACGTTGCCTGCGACAGGGAAATCGCACCGTGTGTCGCACCCGTGCAACTGTTGAACGCGACGTCGCCGGCGACGTCACTGAAGTGGAAAACGTTCTAATTTTACACACCATTTCTCCGCTGCAAGCAACGTCGCATCGTTTTTTTCCATGAATGCACGCTGACTTCTATTGATGAAAGAGAACACGCGCGCTGCATTTCAGCGCGAGGTCTTTCAGACTCTTAGTAGAAATCTATTTCATCCATCAACTAACTTTTTCTGCTCCGCAATGTTATAAGAGGATTGATATAAACGTGGCGTGAAACCAACGTATTTTAGATGCACTTAGTCGTGTAAGTAGTAAGAAGCAAGAGGCACTTCGCATGGTCCACGTCGCTTCTTTCGCTTCTCGTAAGCATATAACGCCCGATAGATGTACGATAAGTGTAAACCATTCCTCGAGTGTACATTTACTTATAGATTCGTGAGAGGATTGCCAAGTCATTGATCAACATCCAACTGGATTCTTTTGCAACCATCCAAATGACATGTGCATCCATGTTTGCATTAACAAGCACTCCTGATGATCAGTGTGTTGAAGCCCAGGTAATACTATTATCTAAACCATAAAATAAATATGAACGCCTTTCCGAAATCCAGAAGATTAGTAAGTAAATCATGCTACATGGGATTGTGGGACTAGAGGTCATAGGCCTATTCTGAGATAGATAAACAAGGTGCTTTGTGCTACCTTCGGTACAAACAACACCATATTAGCCATGTTGCAATATGTTTACTATCTCAGAAAATTATAGTCTACATCCGATATAAAGATCTGACAGTACAGTGGTGATTTCTATATTGTATTTTCAATGAATCATTAATGAGTTTGTTGATGGTGAAAATAGGTACTGCTAGTGGTCATGTTACAAAAGATGTTGGAGTTCTTTCGAGAGGAGTCAGCTTTTGCTAACTTCAACGAGGTCACAAAAGCAATGGCTTCCTACCAACAGGCAGCGGCTGGTATTCTACATGGTTTTGCTACAGTCATTAAAAAACCAAACTCAGGCAATGCAACTGTAGACTCGAATAACGTTGCCATGGTAAATATGACAGTATAATAGAGACATCACCGGGTCCAAAATGAAAAGTAGTTCTGTGAAGACTTTTCTTGCATCTTATACCTACGCTCCCAGGAATCCCTTTCGGTAGCTTTTTTGTCATGCTAATTTTCACTATTGTCTTGGTTTTCTCAAAGGAGTTTTAACATTTGAATATGAAAAGAGATTTTGAAAAGGATTGTGGTAGTTTAGGTATGAAACGTCATTAGAGTCAGGGTATATTACGCCTCTTTAAACGATATAATTAGCTAGATATCAGTGACGACTGAATGAGACATGGAACTGTTTGACTAGCTTAAACTGGCTGACCTGATACGTGGGTAGATAGACCATAAACTGACCGACTGACTGACCGACCGACCGACCGAACCACTGACTGACTGACTGACTGACCGACTGACTGACTGACCGACTGACTGACCGACCGGCTGACCGACCGACCGACCGGCTGACCGGCTGACTGACTGACTGATTGGCTGGCTGACTGACTGGCTGAATAAACGACTGACAAACTTCTGCAAGGCTGTAGGTTAATATAATACAAATAATTTTTTTCACTTACCTAACTTTCCAATGATTTCTTCCACAAGGCAAAATATTATTCTGGCGTAGTTCTACAATTGATAAAAAATGCAACCGATGCGATCCAGTGCTGTATCGTGGAGAATGAGTTCCCAACGATAATATTCAGTCCAGAACTCAACTTCACCATCAGCAAAAACACCCTAGACACTTTAAACGGCTTGTCTTTATACACTGGAAGCGGTGAAGTTCTTATACCTGAGAATTTCGTTCAGAGAGTTTTTGGAGATTTGAATGACACCACTAGGGTCGTTACTTCAAAGGTAAGTAAATATACCTATGGTAAAGAGAAGATATGGAATTAGTACTCCTATTAGGCATATTCTTAATTTTTCTTTACATATTCGTGGACAAAAGTATAACGAATTTGTCTTAGGCTGCATTCGTTAAGTATAGCTGTGGGTGGGGGGGGGGGGGGGCAGGGGGAATTTAGGGGGGATCTGAAAATTTTCATATCAGTTAATGGGGGATTTCAATTTTTTTTTCGACATTGAGGCGGGGATGCAAAATTTTATTAAAGCCTACCCTGGGGGGATACACAATTTTTTCAGTCTTATTATAAGGGGGGGATCCTAAAATTTTTGTAGTATATAAAAATTTCACCTGCCCCCCTCAACCATACATAATGAATGCAGCCTTACATCGATTGAGGAGAATGGTAGATTTCATGGTGGCGCAGGGGGATTGGGGGCGGGGATCGGGAGGAGACTTGGGAGAGGAGAGAAACGCCTGCTCGTCGCTCTCCATTCCTGCCCCAGATCCACCAACACTGTACACAGCCTAACATTCTCTGCCAGCGGGAACTAAGGCCTTTATGTGAAAAGATTAGTCCCAGTTATCCAGACCTCTCTCGTCCAACCCTTGGTCAGACGATGATTGCCTAACTTCTTTTTGTAAAGAAATATTAGTTATATTTTCCAAAGAAAATGTTTGAGATTTACTTCACCACCTTACAGTTTCTTTCCTCTGTTTTTCAGTCGTTAGTTTTCCTAGATAACCCGTTCACTGGTGACAACACATCCAGGAAAGTACAAAGCATGGTCAGTGATTTTAAACTAGATAACGACACAGGCAATATCGGGATCGAAAACCTGACCAGCCCCCTTGTACTATGGATACAAAAGAGAGGGTCCACGTCGAACTGTTACCAAGGGACAATTCTGCATGGCGAAACACAATACCACCAATTTTCGGTCACCAAGAATGAAAGCTCGATCAACATCGATGTACTAGATTTACTAGTCCTCACTGATAAACCAGAATTTGCAGTCTCCTTAAAAGAGAATATCAAGCCTGGCGAAGAAGATGTTTGGCACAGCCTGCCAAGTGTTGACAGCACGGGAAGGATTAGCAATTCACTTTTCTATCCCAACGATTTGTGGAATAACTCTGCTGCAGGAGAGTACTATGTTGCGGTAAAATATAACAGGACCCAAAGCAATAGGAAAATCTCTGAAGAAAATGGCAACAGTGCGACGAACTATTCGCTTTGTGCTTTCACATCTGAGTGTATTTTTTGGAATACATCTGTGGAGAAATGGACTGGCCAAGGATGTAAGGTATGGCTGGTTGGTATAATCATTATCATGAAAATTAAATATTAAACGATATATAGAGTTGTCCTTTTGGTTGATGTAACGGAAGTAGAACCTGTGAATTTAATTGTTTTGTTTTATTGTTGCAAAATGGCGGTGTGACGTCCTGTAAAAACAAGCAACGCTATAGCCAAAAAATGATTCGTTGCGTCGTTTTATAAAGATGATAATGACAATGTTGATTATGATGATCAATGATGGTAATGAGGATGATATTGGTGGAGATGATGATGATGATAAACGGTGTTGATTGTGGTGGTGTTGGTGTTGATGATGACAATGATGATGGTGGTGGTAGTAGTAGTGACCGCTGCTGCTGACGGTGATGATGATGTTGATGATGATGATGGTGATGATATTGTTGGTGATGATGATGTTGATGATGATGATGGTGATATTGTTGGTGATGATGATGGTGGTAGTACTGTTGCTGCCGCTGCTGCTGCTGATGATGATGGCGGTAGTGCTGTTGCTGCTGCTGCTACTGCTGCTGCTGCTGCTGCTGCTACTGCTGCTGCTGCTGATGATGATGGCGGTAGTGCTGTTGCTGCTGCTGCTGCTACTGCTGCTGCTGCTGCTGCTGCTGCTGCTGCTGCTGCTGCTGATGATGATGATGATGATGATGATGGCGGTAGTGCTGTTGCTGCTGCTGCTGCTGCTGATGATGATGATGGCAGTAGTGCTGTTGCTGCTGCTGCTGCTACTGCTGTTGCTGCTGCTGCTGCTGCTGCTGCTGATGATGATGGCGGTAGTGCTGTTGCTGCTGCTGCTGCTGCTGCTGATGATGATGATGATGATGATGGACATTCTTGATTGGAGGTGGTGATACTTTAATTATCTTACCATATCATTCGTTCTGCAGGTTGGTCCCAATTCAAACCTCACTCACACCCAATGTCTCTGCACACACGCCACGTCCTTCGCCAGTGACTTTGTCGTGCCACCCAACAAAATCGACTGGGGCAAAATCAACCTGAGTGAGCTATTGAATAACTTCCTGGTCACAGGAACACTATTAGCAGTCGTTTGTCTATACTTCCTTCTTTTGATTCCTGCCAGGCGACAAGACCTCAAAGATCTGGAAAAGGTATTCAAGAAAAATTGTACGATATGATTGATTATGTTGTGAAGGGGCTATTTACGTGGAGTTAGGGTGACCCAGTTGTTGAGGACAAGTCTTTTGCATTCTTTTCTCAGGAGATAACAAAAACAAGAGTTCAATCTGGCAGTAAATTACCCTATATTCACGCTTACGGTCCCTGAACTTGTTTAACTGATAAAGATTGTTGACGGAGGTCTTGCTCAATGTTGTTGAAGTGACTTCACCATATCAGAATAACTTTGAAGTTGAGAAAGCAACACCGTTTGTCGGACAGGAGTTTAAACAACATAAATCTCGTATACACATGAATAAATACTAATTTTAATAAAAAGAATACTTTATTATTTTATTTAGACTAACGTCGATAATATATACCTTATCTTGTCTTATTTTAGATCGGCGTTATCCCGATTGCCTCCAATGACCCGCGGGACACTTACGGGTACGAGGTTTGCCTGTACACGGGATTCCAGGCGGGAATGGGAACGACTGCTCAAGTGTCAATCATTATTTCGGGATCAAAGGAAAAAACCCAGCCTCGAGTCCTCACAGATATCGATGGCAAGAGACCAAAGTTTTACCGAGGAGCAGTGGACAGCTTTTTAGTCACTACTCCATACGACCTTGGACAGCTTGGATCCATCAAGATTTGGCACAACCATGGTGGTAACAATCCGTCCTGGTTCTTGTCGCGTCTGTACATCCGGGATTTGCAGACTGACAAGAAGACGTGGTTCATCTGTAACCGCTGGCTTGCTGTCGAGGAAGACGACGGAAACATCGAGAGAGTCTTGCACACCGCTACCAACAAGGAACTCACGAGTTTTAACCTCCTCTTTTCTACAGAAGCGAGGAAAAACTTCTCGGATAGTCATTTGTGGTTTTCTGTGTATTACCGTCCTCCCGATAGCACATTCACTAGGGTACAGCGCATGACGTGTTGTTTGTGTATCCTTCTAAGCACCATGCTTGCCAATGCTATGTTCTATCAGACTGGAGGCGACACCCCCAACGCGGAAGTCAAACTTGGACCGTTTCGGTTATCGACGCAGCAGATCTCGATCGCAATAACAAGCAGTTTGGTAGTCCTACCAATGAATCTGTTGATTATGAATTTATTCCGCAAGGCTCGGATGAAGAATCCCCCGCTGGAAAGCAGGATTAATAAATTCTACACTGGGGAAGCTGCAGCAGAGAATAAAAAGAAAGAGCGCTCTTCCGAAGAGGAAAAGGAGGAAGAAAAAGAGGAAGAGAACGATTACGAAGTCATATCCCTAGACGACGAAAAATCCGAAAAAAAGGAAAAAGGCGAGAAAAAGAAGGAAACCGAAAAGAAGAAAGAAAAAGAACCGAGAAAACCGAAAAAACCATTCATGCTTCCCTATTGGGCAATTTACATTGCTTATGTTCTTGCATTCCTGACATGCGCAGCATCGTCTTTATTCACGATCTTTTATTCATTGACTTTCGGTAAAGCAAAATCCGAGGGATGGCTCTCTGCAATGATGATTTCCTTCTGGCAAGACGTCTTGATTTCTCAACCAATCAAAGTGCTTGCCATAGCGGTGATCTTAGCCCTTATCATCAAAGACCCCGATAAAGTTGACGAC
Organism: Stichodactyla helianthus; assembly: GCA_015163945.2. Classification (NCBI taxonomy): domain Eukaryota; kingdom Metazoa; phylum Cnidaria; class Anthozoa; order Actiniaria; family Stichodactylidae; genus Stichodactyla; species Stichodactyla helianthus. The sequence continues at coordinate 6,642 of WUAP02080000.1, forward strand.
GGTATTAAGAGATCAGCGGAGTTAGGCCACGACGAGGAATGGATCCACAGGGATCCCGACAGTAACGAAAAAGTACGCCTCGAAGGTTTCATTCCCAAACCGCCTGGAGAAGACATGCTGTACGAGCCAAGACAACGACTGCTTAAACAGAAAGAAATGAAAGCTATAATCAGGGAGATAGGCGTGTATTTTATCTACATTATGGTGTTGTGTACCGTGGCAAATGGCGGCCTCGACCCGCAAGCTTTTCACATATCGAAATTCACGGGCGAAGTGTTTTCTGGGAGTTCATATGCTGGATCAAATCCATTGGATTCAGTAGGTCACGTGCTTCATTTAATAGTCGTTTTGAGTGACCAAATTCGTCGCAAGCGAAGTTGGTCCACAATTTTCGACCACCACCATTTTCGTTCCCAGAATCCACGTTCCTCCTTCTGGTCTCCGCCCTTGAGGATCTGACTCTGATTGGCTAAATAAACAACGAAATGGCGCCAAATCAATTAAATTGAAACCATAAACTAGTAGACCTTTCACACTAACAGGTCACGTGACCCCCCTTAAAATTACTAAGAACCTATGTCAAAAGTCCAGAGGCAAAAAAGCATTTCGAGGGGGTTTTGGTCACGTGACCTGTTAGTGTAAAAGGCCTATTCTGGTATTCGTCCAGTGCCCGTTTCTTAGCGGAACCCAAAAGGAAAGCGAGCTCTGGGGGCGAGAGTGGATCACCTCGATCTGATCGTGCATGCAGACCATTTTTAGTTTCTCAGTGAAAGAAAAAAATCTGCCTGGAAATCTCTTCCAGATGCTGAAATTCATCTCGATATTAGCAAAACGTCTGACAGGGGAAAAAAATGGCTGAAACTTTACTTTTTCAATATCGAGATGCTGAAATTCTCTTGATTAGATCTCTCTAGTTTCTGGATTTTCCCCAAACAACAGTTTGCGTACTTGTTGATGCTGTTACCTGCTGTCAATTCTTCCCAAGATTCGCCCTTGGAAGTCCTTAACCTTAAAAACAGTTATTGTCAAACTGAGAAAACCCTGAAGACCTAAAATATGTCTGGAATGTGCATCATTTTCTGACCAATTAGACTAAATCGCATGCGAGAATTAATTAGAAATGAATTCATTCTCGCATGAGACTGGTCAGAACACGATGCCTAACATTTCAGATGTTTTGGTGTTTACGGTTTTCTTAGTTTGAGTGTAATGCTTTTGGTTTATCTGATTCTTCATCAGGTCAGTGAGCCTGTTAATTACTGGTATTGGCTCCATCAAACAGTAATTCCCTCACTAAAACCAAAATACTGGTACGGACCGTACGTGGACGACACCGAAGAACAGCTGTGGACTGAACAAAGTATCAAACGAACCAGTCGACGTGGATGGAAAGTCAAAATCCACAAACGAACGTCAGGTGGAGGTTCTGGTGGTTCTGGTGTTGACAACTCTACCTTACATAAGTTCCCCAAAAACGTCATCGCAGATCGTGGAACAGCTTATGTCATTGGGGCGGCTCGGTTACGCCTCCTGAGAGTCAGTCCAGGTGAGAAATGTTTTGGAAGTTTGGGATAAATCACGGTCAGAATGTTTTAGAGATGACGTCATTGTCCGCCATGTTGGATTTGCTGCTTACCCAATGCCTATTATACTACTCGTATCATTAGTGCCTTGCTGCGTTATTGATCATATTACTTTCGGTTTAAACCCGCGAGCCTCCTTTAAATATCCTAAATTATTATCCGTGTTAAATACCAAGGCGCGTGATTCATTCGTGACTTTCGGCTTGAGCCTGCGATGCAAATTGTCTCGATTTGTCTCTTAAACATTAAGGTCCAAACTAAGGGTTTCGCGCCAGGGACAGGCTCCCGGGTCATTTTGCACAACTAGTACACACAAGAGAGCATGCTGCGGGAGCTTGCTGCATAGTGTGGTCATGCTCGCTGATATTTAACCAGTTTAATATTAGGGGGGAGAGTCTACAGAGACAGAGCACGCAAGTAATGTAACATATTCACGGAAATACAATGAACAACACATAATACAATCGATAGATTTTATGAATATATTACATCAACTGAACGCTCTGTAGATTTTCCCAATATTATGGAGCGTGAGCCGGAGGCAAAATTCTGCTCCCGCCACAACTTTTTTTACTTGAAATCTTTGGTACACACGAAGGAGCAAAACGACCCGAAGGAGCCTGTGTTATGGGCTTGACCGCTCTCGGTAGAGTCGGACCAGGATCTTTATTGGACTCTGACTAGTGCTTGCTAGTAGTGCTAGTTAAAAGTGCTAGTGGTTATTACATGTAAACTATATTTATAATGATTCTAAGACATGTGTCAATCTAAGATATCTCTGGTAAAATCGTAAAGCTATGATTGGCTAAAGGAATAAGTAAATTCCTAAGGCCGGGATTACACGGTACCGGACGAATTTTTGACCGTTCATAAAAGTTGTACTTTTAGGCCTTCCGTTTACACGGGACCACGCTATCCGGATAAAAATTCGTACGGTGATCTTTTGTGCAATTAAAGAGACGGCTCCGTGTAAACTGGTGTAAACAGTATGTACCGGTCGACTTTTTGAACGGTCAAAAATTGGTCCGGTACCTTGTAATCCCGGCCTAAGTTTGATATTCTAGCATCGAGTATACGAGTGAAAATCATAGTGATTAAGTATAGATAGAACTAAGACTTACATATGAAAATATTGCAAACATTAAGTAAAGGTTGTAAAGTATCCTCTTACCATACTATTTTAAAGGATAAACCAAGGTTGACTTAGTAAAGAGGCGAAATAACTATAGGGTGTGTCAAAAGGGTTTTGGCATACTAGAGGTAGAGCTTATGGTCTTTAGAGTATGAATTCTAACTTTGAGATTGTGGAAATTACTGAAATGAGATCTTAATGTTTATACAACTTACTAACTTAAAAGAGAACAGATAAAGTCCATTCTGTTTGAGAAGATAAGTGATAAGCTGGCTAAATAATTTTAATTACTTAAGAAAAACATATTAAAATTTTAATAATTTTCTCTCTCATAACACCTGCTCCCGGAGTAAAACCCTTAGTGTTTATAGGCCTTTATGAACATGACTCATTCCTTCGTTTCCGACCTGCGATGCCAACCTCAACTAACACCATTTAATAATCGTATCAGGGAACTGCGTTGTTCATCCCGCCCTGGAGAGTCACGTGTATAGCTGTTCTAGTTCTTACTCATGGGAGAAAGAGGATGAAGAAGCTTATCTTCCCGGATGGATTCGTGTTAACAAAACGATGCAAGAAGAGCTGAAGAAAGACGAGAAATCTTCCTGGGTGTGGCGAAGTGCATGGGATCTCAAGGGGACCCCCTACTGGGGACAATTCAGTACTTACTGGGGTGGAGGTAAGTAGTAGTTTAGGTATTATTGCATTTATTCATACTTTATTGTATGTTGAAATAAGCCATTCTATGCAATGTCCTATAGACAAAAATTGACTGGGTGGCTTAGCAAAGCAAGGCCAAAATATCTGTTGTAGAAAATATACCCACATCCTCAATGAATTATTTGACTCGTAGCTCATGAGGGCGAGCTAGAGGTCTAGTTTTTAGAATATAAAACAAACTAGTCGAACAGTGACAAGATAACAAGCTAAAAACTCAAAAAAATTCTGAAAATCTCGGCCAATAGCGAGGTAAACGCCATTATTATGATTTGTTTTTCTTGCTATTAGTGGACTATCACTAATAGACCTGTAGTAGCTTAGCCAATCAGAATGCAGGATCCACTAGTTTGTTGATGCTAATGTAAATTATCTAACCAAAAAGGAACAATGGTATGATCACTTTCAGGTTATATTGCCAATGTTGACCCGTCTAGAATCCAGACAATAAAAGACATGCAGAAGCTGGAACTGGAGATTTGGATTGACCGCTACAGCAGAGCCATCTTTGCCGAGTTTGCACTCTACAATGCATATTCCAACTTCTTTTGCATCGTGACAATATTGACGGAGATCATCCCTACGGGGGGATACTACCATTACGTCCAGTTCAAGCCCATCCGACTGTACCGCTACACGGGACCCGAGCAGATGGTTATAATGGCGTTCGAAATTGTTTACATTGTTTTTCTCTTGATGTTCACGTACAGCGAGATTAAGGAACTTTACAGGCGCAAGAAGAAGTATTTCGAGGACCCTTGGAATTATTTGGAGTTTTTAGTTATTTGTATGTCTTTTTCGGCTATTGGGCTTTACTTCGCCCGTCTTGGGTTTGGAAAACTTGCAGTGAAAAGAATGAAGGAAAACCCACATGATTTTATCAGTTTTACTTATGTGTTGTTGCTGGAGGAAGGACAGGTCGCCACACTTGGCTTCGCTGTGTTTTTCGCCATTTTGAAATCCCTTCGTCTCCTCAGATTCAACCGTCGCTTGTCGGTGTTGACGCAGACAGTCAAGTCCTGTGGCAAGCCTTTATTATCATTCTTCATCATGTTCCTGATCATCTTCCTTGCTTATGTCCAGTTTGCAATCATTGTTTTTGGTCCGTTGGACGAGAACTACAGCTCGTTTCCCAAGTGCTTGAGTACGATGATGTCGTTGACGCTGGGCGGCTTTGATTTCGATGCGCTTATGGATAACAACCGTATCTTTGGGCCTATCTTCTTCTTTAGCTACATGGTTTACGTCTTTATGATCCTAGTGAACGTCTTTCTGTCCATCATTAATGACACTTTGGCCGACGTCAAGGGAGATGTCGAGAAACAGCCCAATGATTACGAGATAGTCGACTTCGTAATGCACCAAATTAAGCTAATCGCTGGCTTGAGAGTTGGTCCAGTAATCCCACCACTATATAAACCGACCAAGACCAAGTTTGCACAGGAGGTGGACGTCATCGAGTCGCTAGCTGAAAACATCGAGTACGCTCTGAGTAACACTATTGTCGAGGATCAGCGGCAGACCAACTGGTTGGAGCTTGAAAACATGACGAAGAAAAAGCTTCTTCTCTTTAAGGCGGTCCTACGCATCGAGGAAGAATACAACGAGGATGATTTATCCAACTTGATTCCACTTATGGAGGAGTTTTTGATCCGACACAATGACAATGAAGTCGCGCAGATCATACTTGGTGAAGTGGCCGACGATAGCGAGGAAACATCCTTGGATGAAATCGCCTTGAAATTGAACGACGAAGGTAGTTGTCATGACTACGAAGAACTGAACCGTTCCCAAGGTTCACAAAGTAGTTTCACCTATGCTCATCTCTATGACAACGTTGGCGATCCTTCAACATTGCTCAAGTCGGATGAAGACAGCAGTATGTCAGAACTAGAGTATGAGAAAATTGAGACTAAATCAACTAAACAAGACGACGACAACGTCTCAGAAGCGTCAGCTATAAGTGATCCTAATCCGTATCAACAGGAAAGCATAGATAGAGAGGACAGCCAATCAATGGCGACTTATATAAGTGACGTCAGCTTCGACCAAGGGAATACACGAACTCTAACTCCCGTCAAAGAGACCAGCGAACACCCGTCAGATGTGGTGGAAAGTCCAGAAAAAGACGAGGAAAATTTTGAAAATCAATACAATTTTTCTCACTTTTAACAACTAAGGAAGAACTAAATCCTCATTTCCAGCCTTGTTATGTTTCATAAAGCTCCACATAATAAATCGGGCATGCACAAATTAACTCACGTTTTGCGGCGACTATCCGCAAATCCACGGCGGTTCTGGGCAAACGGACTCGGTCTCTTTGCACTGCAGAAATGCGTACATCGTTTGATAGCACGGTTGTTGAAAGTTTTTACTGACGAACGAAAAATATCACTACTGCTACAATACCGTGCTAACTATCCTCACTGTATGCTGCAGAGTTGTATTTGAAAGTCCATGTTTGATGTTATTTAAGTCAAGTTAATGTTATTTTTTCAACTGAGTCCAGTTTCTCAAGATGAAATTGTCTTTATTATTCTACTTTTATTCGGGCTTCCGTCGTGTCTTAGTCGGGTTTCATTCTACTTTGTTTTATATCAGTTTGTTTCGTACTCGGTTGTATTCGGCTTTAACCCGTATGTTAATCATGATTCTTGCTGAGCTCGTATACACCCGTTTTGAAAAAAGCTTAAAGGTTGTCGGTCGGCGATCTGAAATCTGAGCCAGACAATTCGCCAGCGCAGGCCATCGCTCAAAGATGGTAACGCTGATTTAGCTGTTTACTGATTGCAATTACTAGTAAAAGATAAAACTTAATTTAACAATAAAACTTAATTTGAAAATAAATTCACAGCTAGTACCCTCAATTCCTCTAGGTTTCAGATTTCAGATTTCAGATCTCCGACCGATAACTTTTTTTGAAATAGGTGTATTTTATCCTTAATGCACGCTGGTATATGTCCGCTGTCATGCTACTGAGTACGAATACAAAAATTGGTTCAAAAACAAAATATCAAAGCTGAATTTTTTATGAATATTATTTTACACGAAACAAATCTGTCAGACACAAGAGGTTGACTAATATATGAAATGTTTTGCAAAATAAAGAATAGCTCACTTGAAACCGTTTGGCTCTGTGGTTATAGTATAAATGTAGTACTAAAATGAATGTAACTGAGGCAAAAAAAAAAAAAAAAAAAAATTTAACTAGTCTTTTGTCACAGGCCAGCTCTTATAAGGGATTTTCTAGCAATGAAAACATTAGCATTTCTGAGAGAGCGAACATGGTGCATTGTGGTCTAGAGATGCGCATCATTTTTGTACAGATGTCTTTTTTCGGTGACTACTAATCTGGGCAGGCGAGTCTTCCTCAACCAGCTTTTTGCTGAAGTTTTGTAATTCTAAAGAATTCTTACTCTCGAACCGGAAATATTTTATTTAGCCATTGTTTTGGTTTGTTTTTATTTTTCCTTAGGCCAAATAAAAGGGTTTTCTACTTAATATTTCCTAGTGTGGATAAAACTGTCGAGAGTTCCCCTTTTCTGCGTTTAATTTTGAGATCAAAATCATCATTATTGACGTTTTTAACGGCATAGCATTTTAAAATGAGAAGCTTCAAGCTTCCTGTTAATGTCACTATATGATGTGGTGAGCTGACTCAAAAATTCACTGGTTTCTTACAACTTTGAAGGGTCTTTATACAAACTATGATGGAAAGTAACCCCTCAGGTTTGATGCAGATGAGCCAAAACGAAATGCATTATGAGAGGACAGTCCCCACCAACCTATCTTCAGGAAATTCGAAATTTAATTCACACAAGAAAAATATTGGGATTGCTTAGGAACATTGACAATCAAATCGTTTTGATTATCCAATCAGGATTGAGCATCCACCAACATACTCTATCTCGAAACACTTGCGGTTGACTCTATTCAGAGTTCGAACCATCGTTGAAGCATTTTTTTGCTGGTCGTTCTTAATGCACTGGTGTCTTCGATCACAAAATCTCTCGATCTACTAGAAGTTTGTCAGATAAAATACAGTGCCACGTGACTACGGAGATTATACTCTAACCGTACATTTCAAGGCCTATTTTTTATCAAGGTCGTGCTCAGGTCGTCCTTGATAAGCTCTTAGTCTATTCTATGTTCAAGAAGATTTGCTTGCTAAATCGCAGAACTAGTTCCATATGTGGATAACTTATCAGAAATAACGGACTCTGGGTAAGCTAAATAAATGTACACTCATCTGGCGTCATGTCCGAGGTATTGAGAAGATTTCGCATGACGAACGTGAAAAGCTCGCGGCACGATCGACGCCGTAAGAGTGCTTTGCCGTGACCGTGATGTTTTCTAGAATTTTGACGTGCCTTGCCATGCCTTGACCGTTTCACGATCGTTTGTCCGTACTGCGAGCTTTCCACAGTCACATGAAATCTGGAGTAAAAAGAACTAGTGCTCAAAACAGCCTATATTTTCTTTACTTGGACTACTTAGACGAAGTTGACAATTTCTGTTTCCTGTAGACAAAACCGCAGTACTAAGTAGTTTCCTTTAGACGTGTTCTGATACACATGTGCTTTCGTATATTTTTTTGCCCCGTAGTAATTGAATCGCTAGAACAGAGTTTCTGTTGCACATCTAGTAGAAGCATTGGTTTTGGTGTAATTTCTTTTTCTTTACGGCTAGTAGCAAATGAACTAGTATTTTAATGAATAAACGACATTTTTGAGTTTCAACATTTCTAGTTTAGTCAGAAATGTTTCGACAGTTCAACTGTCATCTTCAGTGACAAAGAACAAACCAAGGGGATTGGTTTTATATACACTAATATGGACAAAGAAAATACGAAAAACACTTTCTTTCCACTTTCAGCCGGACGGGACTTCATTTCTCATAGTGAAAGAAAAACAAGAACAAAAAAGGCCTTCATTTCATCTATAATAGTCAGATCTATCATCTCTACTATGTACAATAGTTACCATGGAGATACCATTGGGTAACAGCACCCTTAAAAAGCAACCTAATACTAGTCCAGTAACCACGGTAACGCGACACACCAGCCTTGATTCAGTGATGAGATCACAAGGGAATAAACATTGTTCAATGGAAGTGTGTGCAAAACAGCACCTGGCGATACTCATTGCCATCACGAGTCTTAATCTTTTCCTTCTGATAATCGTTTGCCTCTGCATAAAACGTGAGTACGACTAGGAACTCTCTCTATATATCATAATTACAAGTGTGTCAATGTTAAGCCCGAGGGGAGAGGGGTTGGGCATACATGGAGCATTTGTATTTTTTTTCAATCATTTCTTTTAAAATTCCCCACTTTGGGGAAAGAAAAAAGGGTCATATTTGGTCAAATTTCCACACAAAAATAAAGATATGTTAATGCAAACCTTGGCGCAAACCAGGAGATAAATTTCCCCAGGGTGACAGGTCGAGTAGACAAACCTAAAGACCGTAGAGCACCGTGTGTGTGTGTGTGTGTGTACTCGGGGAGGAAGGTGTCTCTCGAGTTAAAAAAAAAATCGCCTTCTTGTCCCCCCCTTTAATTAGCTTTTCATATAATTCCAGGTCATTGTAACCCTGAGTCAAGGTAAGACGTGTTTGTTTGTTTATTCCAATACTTTAACTTGAGTTTTATGGTACTTTTTCCCTACGGCCATTGACTTGCAAAAGTTGCCACGCCCAAGGTAACTTGTTCTATGTACGCTGGTGTCTATTTTGAAAAAAAAGAAAGAAAAAAGAAAAAAGAAAAAAAGAAAGAAAGAAAGAAAGAAAAAAGAAAACGCTTCGATGGACTGGATAGATTGAAACCTGTTTTCATCGAGTTTGGATCATTTAATGGGCCTTTTCTGAAATGGCGAATATATGGTGCATTGTGGTCTAGCTTGGGTTCAAACATCTATTGTTCATCATGCCTTATGTGGTGTTGTGTGTACCCAAGCTAGACCACAATGCACTTTGTTTGTCTTAGAAAAGGCCTATTGTGTTGTAACTTTCAGGAATTCAAGACATGACGACACTGAGGGCAACAAGGACAAGGTATAAAAATGTCTAAAATAGGTTTGTACGTGGGTATAGCCATTGTGACAATTTGTATCTACCACGTTATTTTTATTTAGACAAGGTATGAGCGATTTTAAAAGTCAAAACTGTTTCTAAAAATAACAAAAACATTCCTCATCCATAACGGGTTGACACCAAGAAAGGCAATTTAGAATGGAAAAGGATGAGTGCAACGAGGAGACCATGCTGATCTCTTACTTTTAATTTTCCTCATTTTCCCGTCCAACCATCTATCTATAATTTAAAGCTATTTACTTAATACGCGTAGCTTTGGAAACGCAATCACTTGATCAAGACGCGGGAACCAAACAAAATCTTAAAAACCCCAAAGAAACCTTGTGATGTTAGTGCCATCACAGTACACGTGCTATCTTCTTTAGTATTATTCTTTTACTTCTTTGCCAGAATTTTACATCAGTATGGATAAAACTCAAACAAAGAATTCTATTTTTTGAAACGGGGTAATATTTTTTATGCCTAAAGCGAAAGAAAGAATGAGGTTAAATTTTGAGCGGTTTTTGTATGAGTGGGAAACTTATGGTACTAACCTACAGCACGTACAGGGTAAGGTATGCAATCATCCAATCACAACACTTACGTACGACTACCCAAAAGTACGGCTGCAACGATACGCCTACGAATTCGCCGTGTCGTTTTCCACTTATATAAAACTCGCTCTAGTAAACAATATGGTCTGTCTGTTCATTGCTCCGTATAGATATCCACACTTGAAGAAACACATGACGAAGTAAGTTCAGAAAGACCACCCATTACGAAACGCTTACCAGCTCCACCGCCGTCCTCACGTTTAGTTCAACCAGCAAGCGAATATTTCACCAATCCAGCACACTTGGAGATATTGTCAGATGATTACCATAGCTACAGTATCGAGCAGCAAAGCGCCGCTGACAGGAACTCAAAAAAACCAACAGGATCCGTGCGTGCGCTTATTCCAGATCCATCACAACGATACAGACCAAACATACCAAGGGCATCCCAAAGTACGAGTAATAAAGCGTATAGGGACTCCACGGCTTCGTATTTAAAACCTCGAGAAAGAGAAGACGATAGTCCGTACGCAGAGCTCAGGTTTCAAAAAAGAAAATCTCGTGCAGATTCCGTTACTAAAACTAAGGGGTATGTGGGGTTGAATTCTTTAACTAGAATACGCGCTAAAATTTCAAGGGCTCAAAAAAGTGATACCGACACCGGCAGGTAGATCAGAGGGGTAGGGTGGGGAGGAAACAGATTCCACTCTCTGCATTGGGATGCCTGTGTTAACGCTAACCATGGACAGCTGGTTTTCACCATTTCTCGTGTTGATGTGATTTATTTTTTTATTTGGATATGAATAATAACATTTTAATAATAACTATGTGCAATTATTATAATTACAGCATCATTGTAGTGTATACTCGTCGATAAATTATGACTCCGAATATCGGGATTATTGATAATAATACTATGGAACGTAATTTATGACTTACGCATGAGGTCACGTGACCATTTCCCGCCATTTTGAACACAAAAAGCATGCCTTTTCTTCATCCACTTCAATCACCCAACAAGGCGGAGAGTACGTCAAATGACCTCATCACGTGACTTATAAGCTCACAAAGCATAACGGGATATCGATCAATGGAATACAAGACGTACGAGTCATACATATTTCCCAGTAAGTCTTTGCGTGCTGTTTATTGTACGTTTTGCTACCTGGGATCACGTGACCACAGGAAACCCAAAAATGAAATCAATAATTGTAGTTTTTTTTAAATTGAACGAGTATAAATTCTATACAAATTACACCAAACTTTGAATACCAAAATATACAGATACCTAATTTTGTTACAATTTTGACAATTATAAAGCCTTTGAGGCTGCAGTGACTGATGCTATACTTTTGAAGATAAGTAAAAAACCACCATGTTCCACCGACATTCCTTGATCTTCTGCCTTTTCGTCATAATAAATTAACTTTGTCGATCCTCATGGATGTAAACTATGTTGTTCAGGACCCACCACACCCAGTTCGTGGTTAAGGGTTACTCAATCAAACTGTATCTTTCCTTGGCTGCTGTTGGTCTGTCAATCAAACTGTGGTTTGTTCTTGGCCATTGGGTGTCGTCTGTCAGTTAAACTGTGGTTTCCCCTTGGTCAGTGGGTGTCGTCTGTCAGTCAAACTGTGGTTTCCCCTTGGCCAGTGGGTGTCGTCTGTCAGTCAAACTGTGGTTTACCCTTGGCCAGTGGGTCTCTTACTGGTCCAGTGGGGAGGAATTTTGGTTGAACGAACACTTGATCTTCCGCAAAATCGACTAAAAAAACACAAACGTCTTTGTTGATAAACAAAGACTTGAGAAACACACACACACAGTGTCGTGGGAGCGCAAACTCAAAATAGTGCCGACGACGGCCGATAGACCGGAATTATTGAATTGAATGGAATTAATTTCTGATTGCTCAGATGATTGATTGCGTGTTAGCTTTCACATCTGTAGATATTCATCGTTAGACAGATTTAATTTCCATGTGCTTTAAAATATAAGATAAAAAGTGTTCTGTTATTACAGCCCAAAATTTTACCTGATAATTTCATTGGGTTGAGTTGCTTAGCAACGGTAACTAAGGCCTTTGAAACCATCGCTCACGATTCTTACACAAGTGTGTGAATCAGATGAATTAACTCCTTTATGAAATGTAGGTATCGGGAAACCTTTACCAAACAAAAGGATTCCCAATACTCCAAGATAATGAATCTAAGTAACTATTTTATTATATATGAAAAAAAAAATTACATAAAAATAAAATAGGAGTAATTTTAGCTTAAAAACAAATAACTCACCATCGTCTTCTTCCTGGACATCAACACGATCCCATACCAACAAAGCCGTGTCCAGTCCACCAGTAGACACGAGCAGGCGGTCATCATGAGTCCAGCGCACGTTAGTGACATGGGACGAGTGGCCGTTGTACTGTCTGTAGCGCGCTCCACGATTCTGTCAACAGAATGGCATAAAAATTTCAGTCGATATAAATGTGCAGCCTCTGGCCGCTGTGACCATGAATTTGATTCTTGATCGTACTCACCGCCTGCTCATCCCCAGTAGTACGTAAATGGACAACCCTTTGCAATAGAGCTTTTTTTTTTGTACACAGTTCTGTTTATTACAGGTGGAGGAGGAATTGTGCGTAAACGTTTTTCTTTATCGTAGTGGAGTTTGTGAAATACGTCACAACTCAATACGTCACTTGTATGAACAACGACTTCCGGACCCAGTTTTGTGAAGAAAACTAGAACGTAAATATTAAATGCAAAATTTAAATGTACTCACAAAAACTGGGAAGTTGAACAGCTTCACCATGCCAAAATCATCACCGCTGGCCAAAAGAATATAGTCATGTGACCGAGCCGTGGAGTTCACATCTGTGACGTCACTCAACGGAGGGTAAACACCTTTTACCATCGGTCCAAGGACGCACGTGAATGTTGCCCAGTCTATTTTTTCCATGTCTTCGTTCGTGAGGGTCTGGCGACGAACGTGAGGTGCTTCGTAGAACAAATGCTCACGTGCGCCTGAGTTTGTTTGGATGAGGCGACCTGGAGAAGAGGTTATGCATTATTAGAAAGCAGTCTTATCGCGTAACACAGGGTACCCAGTAGTAAATCGAGAACTTTTATAACTCAGGTGATTACATCATACGTGCGCATACAGTCTTTTTTCGGTCAACAACACACGATATCCACAAGCGTACATCAGGACAAACATAATCTACCATCTACAGACACTGAACGTTTTTACAAACAAACAAAATTAACATTTTTACATGAGATCTCCGGCGAGAATTTTTTGGTTTTATCCTCCACATCTTGGATTCCGGATTCCAAAAGCCAAATTTCTGTGGATTCCAGATTCCCTTCCATGGGGCGATATTCTGCAGTCTCACTCACCTTGAATGTCCCAGTCAAGGTGTGTGATATAGCTCGAGCTTCCTTTACACACACCGGTTCGTTTGCCTCGTTTCACGCTGTACACGTCAACATAGTTATCATGAGATCCTACAGCCAAAAACTTGCCATCTGAATAGAAAAGAATTTTACCAGTTAATACAAACACAATTTACAATTGTATATTGCGTGAGCGCATTGGCCGCATTGTCGAGATATATGGTCATGGCAAAAGTTCGTCAATTGGACGGACAGTTTGGGCATTAGACAGGGTTAGTATGCTGTTGGAAGGGCGGGGTAGCCTTATATTTAACAATTAGAACCGGAGCCCGAATGGGCTACGAGAAAATAGCTAAATAGTATAAAACAAACTTGTAGCCAATCAGAATGCAGGATTTGTGATACCTCGCTAGCTTGTGAGCAACAAAAATGCTTGTTTCTAAAGAACTCATACCTGGAGAGAACTTGATATCCGAGATCTCTTCCTTGCGGTCTTTATACCCCACGACCTTTTCAAGCGTCGATTCTTCTAGAATCAGAAATCCTCCATCATTCTGTCCCACGGCTAAGGATCCTCCGTCAGGTGAATACGCCACTGCGCGCCCGCCTTTTTTCAGCTTCTTGACGTTCTTAAGAAGAAGCGTTTTTAGGTCCCAGATCCTTAACGTTTTGTCATCGCTCACGGTCACGCATTCGTTTTTCATTGGATGAGTGTCCAGTCCCCAGACCTCTCCTTCGCCATGTCCCTATCACGTGACAATAAAAAGAATCTTTAAGGTCTCAGCTCACACCAGGCGCGCCTCTCTCTTTCCCTTTCTTTCTCTTCCACTTCTCATTTTTTCATTTTCTTGGTCTACGCACCTGTACTACTATAGTCATTTTCCCATCCACACCTAGTTCGATAATCTGTAAGAAAGATAATTGTTAAAAACATTGTCAACATCCAGCATACGTCCATCGAGTAAAGGATTCACAGCGTAAGAGTCGCACGAGGCGAAGCTGCTCACGCTAATTAAACAATTAGAGCGTGCGTTATATTGTATCAGTAACTATGGTAGAGCAGGTTTTGTACACGATGGTGAAAGAATCAGGGTGTAGATGTTGCGTGACGTGACAGTAATAGTCTCGTGTTGTGAAAGTATTTACTGGACGAGCAGCGATCTTGCGCACTGTGATTGGCTTAACAGTTGCTGTCATATTACAGGTAGCAGTGATGCAGACGTTGCGTGACGTGACAGTGATGGTGCCGCGTGGACCGTTACTTCTCACATTCATACGAAAATTACTCTATAATTCACGTCATTTCGTTTGCGTATGTGCGTGATTGACTGACGTTTACCTCATCATTGCCTGTGCCAATCAGAATCTTATCTTCGTCTGTGTGGATCGATCTGATTGGTGGAAGCTCCTGTAGCAGGACTGACCCACGTTTCATTGCGCTGTTCTCCACTTTGAATGCCTTTAGACAATTTTCAAAGTACTTATCCCACATGACCACCACACCGTCACGACCTCCTGTCACGTAACCCTATGGAATAAGAACATATGTAATACAAGGTTACTGAAAAGATTGGTTGAGACAGACAGACAGACAGACAGACAAGACGTCACACAGACAGAGAGTCGGACGACCAGTTAATGAAGCTGGAAGGTAGTACGTGAATTGGTCATTAAGATAAGATTAGATCTAAGGGAAAATCATATAATTATTGACAAAGTTGAACATTGTGCTACAGTCTGGCAATACGCATACACATCACTCAATGTAGCAATTAGAAACCTGACCCTTAAAAACAAGATTCCATAGGGGGAAAGAGGAAAAAGAACAAAGAAAGAAAGAAAAACAAAAATAAAGAAAAAAAAAGAGCTCTATAAATTTTTGTACAAAATAAATCTATTATGATTATGGTTATCTTTATAATGAGACAACTAGAGGTGCAAGCATGCGAACTTACAACTTCTGAAGATTTTATCCCACAAGGTAGAGAGACCTCCAAGGTTGTAGAGAAAGAAAGAAGAATCAAGAGAATAAGAAACAGATTTAGAAGACATTAATTATAACTAACTTTGAAAATTAGTTGCAAGTTTCCAACCTTTTTAGCAGAATCCTATTTATTGCACTCACAGCACAGGCAGCCCAAACAATGGTCCTGTGCTGTTCTACAGATGATTACAGTGAATGTATGGGCTGAAAAACTACCTAAAAGAGGAAGGGATAAAATAAGACAAGATTGCATTATGCTAATTTTTTTACTTTTAAAATTTTATATCTCTTCAGCCCATTTGTTAACTGTAATCGTATGTGTAGGACAGCATAGCACAGGGCCATTGATTGGGCTGCCTGTGCTAATAGTCACTGTAAAGAGTGACTCCTTCACAGTACTTAATAGGGATGGCTCACCTCATTCTTTGATTGGGACATAGAATACATGGCACATACAGGTCCCTTATGAGCCTGCACGGTCCTTCTCAGCGTAGTACCCTGCCAGACATAGACTGTGCCATTGTCTGATCCAGAAAAGCACAAGTCATCGATTGGGCTGTGACAGACACACAACATGGTAGCTGCTGTTCCTGCTTTACCAAATGTCACTGGTCGTTTGTCGATCTTTGAACCTGTAAAAAGGATATTCCACATTAAAAAATTCTACAAAAATAGGGATAATGACTTGTATCCCCCCTCATCATGTTTTTGAATGAATGGAAGGAAGGAAGGAAGGAAGGAAGGAATAAATGAACAAGCAAAATAGTGAGTGAATAAATGAAAGAGTGGGTCAGTGATTGAGCAAATGTAAAATAGATTAATGAAATAAACAGTGAATGAATGAATGAATGAATGAATGAATGAATAGATGAATATGAGTAAATTTAAAGGATAAATACTCACCATTATGAGTCCAAAACTTGATATGCTTCTCTCCAACAGAGACAAAATAGTTTGGGTTAAATGGATTCCACTCCAGGACATAAATCTTGTCTTTGTGACCTCTGGTGCTTGCAAGCTTCTCTTCTTTCTTCCAGTCCCAGATACAAATGAGATGATCATCATCCAGACCCACATCTGCAAGCTTCTTCCCATCCCCTTGAAAAAATAAGGGGGTTTAGCTTGGGCACAAACAGCATCAAATAAGGCATGATGAATAATAGTGGTTTGTTCCTAGCTAAACCATAATGCACCATGTGTGCTATCTCAAAGGTCTTGCATGTATGTGTGTGTGTGTGTGGTGGGGGAGAGGAAGGGGCTGTGTGGTTACTGTCAGTTATAAATTTATTTTAAAATCTCATGAATAATTAATGAGCAAAACACAATAGAAATCATTGACCATGAAGAGTTTTTATATATAGAATTGTCTTCATTTGCATCAACTTTAACTTGGATTTTTTCTGCCAAATTTATTCATTCCTCAAAACTTCAGTAAAAAATGAGAACATACCTAGACATTTTTTAGGCCATCTAAAAAACAAGCAGCATGTGTTTTATCAAATATAAAAACCTGAGGTGTAGAATGTAATGGTTACGATCATGTTATGGACATGTTCTGATTATGTTGTTTGCTGTTTACATGGCAACAATACCTGAAAAATCAACACATATGATTCCCCTTTTGTGGACTCCCTTAAGTCTTGCTACTGTTCTCATGGTAGTTGCATCCCAAACATGAGTTTCTGCATACCGACCAACCTAAGGAATTATCAAGAATGAGATGTCAGACAGAGGTGAAGGGCAACATTATGCACTTAATGTCGGATCTTGAGGGAAACAGTTAGTTTTGTTTTCCTGAGAAGCTTGATGTTTTCAAACATCTCTCTTTGGATATTCCTTGTTGGTAGGGTGTCTCACATTAGGGAGCCCTTCTTATAAGGTACAGAGACACATGTTTTCTGAACCAACACATTATTATTTTTGCAAGGCAGATTATTTTGCATGAGTGGGTTTCTCATTGTGATTGGATGACACACAATTTTCCACTTTTAATAGACCTTTTTTTATTTTGCAAAATATGGATGTACATCTAGATTAAAGACTCATTTTTGCAGGGTTAGACTCATTTTGGAGTCACAACATTCATAAATACCAATGATAAAATGAACATTCGTAAATACCAATGATAAAATGAAGGATAAACATCATTCTACAACAATACAAACACCTTGAAATTCCACAGACCTTCAATGAAACACATGAATATTCTACACAAAAATGAGGCTAACCCTGCATAACAGAGAATTCCAAATTAGAGTATTGGTGAAAACGGAAGCCGTTCAAGTGTCACATTAAGTTACACAAACTGAACTACCTGTCCTGTAGCAACGTAATCCTTGAAGTCATGTATCGTCAAGCACAATATATCATCAGTATGACCTTTGTAGAATCGTTGCTGATGACTGACAGGATTGTAAACAATACCAAGAGCAGCGACATGGAAAGCCATCTCATTGGACTGGGTATAGAACAGGTTATTGCAGGCATTATAACCATGGTAACTGTCAATCAGAGTGCAAATTATTAAAATCAGAGTTTAATTTAGAATTGAACCTCTGAAAATAATATTCCTGTACTTTATATATACTGCTTTTTTGCATTCTAACAAACTATGCTTAAAATAAGCAAGGTGCAGTGAACACTAACCCAAAGGCAAACTTGAGCTCCAGTCCCTCCTTTGGAAGCTGTGATGACCTGTTGGGACTAGCCGACCTTGATCTTCCTTGCGTCTCTCTACTGGGTGAATGACTCCTCACTCCCCTGAAGTTGATTTACATAATTTGTTTAGCTAAATGTTCGATTAAATGCAGAAGACAGCTACTGTTCACTAGTAATAGACCTTTTCGGCTCCGATGCAATGTTTTCCCATTTCAGACAATGTGCTATCCTCTTGGGAATAAAATTCTTTGTTTCAGGTACATCCATATTAATGTATCTTCTCTTCAAGCATTACCAAGAAACAAAGAAATACTACCCAAGGGAATGACGTGGTCTGAAATGGGAAAAAATTATACCCAAGTTGAAAAGGTTTATAAGAAAAACTAACCACATATTTTTCTTGGATGAATTAGGTTCATCTTCTTTATTCATAGCAGTTATAGGACATGTTTTGTCATCGTGCAGAACTGACATGCATGGTCGGCATCTTACAGGTTTTCTAGCTTCATCAGAACATGCCATGATCCATAAATTCTCATCAATATTACCCCATGTTGTCATACCATTCTGGGCTGCTTTTCTCCTGAAAGCTACATCATATCTTTGCCATGATTTCTTATCATGGCTGATGCGTATTAACCTCATGATGTGACTCTGATATACCAACAAGTCTTGCAGTCTCTCTGGGTTTTTATGTGCGATTATTGTAATGTAGATAGCCATGCAGTCGACCCATTTTGTAACATCGTTGACCCTGTCAGTTTCATCTATAGGGGTCTTTAATCCCTTTGTTGTGCCACCGAGATTCTCGGCAACAATTTCTTGGAAATTAACATATCTTCCTCTTTGTATTTTAGATACTAGTCTGTGTGGAATGGAAGGATACCCAGGATGAAACTGAAAGTCACCGACAATAAGACCTATTCCATTCTCGTTTCCCTTGAATGCCACTCCCCGACCTCTTCCTCTGGCATTGGCCCAGATATCTTCTACATCCTTATCATTGCTGGAAGAGAGAAAGCCATTGGAGTGGTGGAAGCCATCAGAGTGTTGTTCGTGTTGGAAGCCATTTGACTGCTGGAAGTTATTAGGTCCCCAAGAATGACTTAACCTGTCACCTTTCCTCTCACTTTTATTAGTTCGTGACCCACTCCAATACCTCTCTTGCCCTGTTGTCATGCTTCTTGAATGTTTAAAAGATTTGTTTGGCGATATCGAAGTATTAAATCTATCATATTCATCGTCACTATCATCGCTCAAACCCGGTGAAACTCGACGTCTCCATGCACGATCTCGTTCCTGCATCTCCAGTTCTTTTGCTTGCGATGACAGCAAGGTTTCCCATGCAGGTTTCTTTGTCTTGCCACTTTTAGTACGTCCAGGGTCTATCTTATTCTTTTCCCTCGTAAACATGATGTATAGTTTGATATAGTATCGTCTAGATTATTTCAAATTCAATTTACTCTTGCGTTACTCATTACAAACGCAAGGCTTATCTTTCGACACTCGATTTAAATCATTGAAAGGTTAACAAACTTTTAAGCATTCGCAGACAAATACTGCAGTTATAATACGATAAAATTGGTGTCACAATATTTACTTAACGAACGTAAAGCAGGTTGTAAAGTCAAGTACGACGCTCTTGGTATCCAAGCAGACTCACGAAGTGACCTCATTCACTGGCAAAAAACTCAACAAATAAGCTTTTTGGTGAAACAAAACCAATGAAAATCAATAGAATATATCCTGCTTTAACGGACTACCAAGTGACGTGTCGTAGAAAGCTTTATAATGAATAAAAAATACGCCTTTTTTTGAGCAAAACAAAAGAATCACGCTAAAGGCCATTAGCAACCTAATTTTGTCTTCCATGGGGAGGGCTGGGATGAGCATCAGGTAGAGGCTCTGGCCGCTCCATATTATGGCCTGGGACCTAATGAGCTTTCTCTCTCTTTGCTTTAACTTCCATCAGGTATAGAAGATTGTAATAAAAATCTCTGTATATCTTCCTCATCTTTCTAGTAATTTAACATTAAAAGACGCTAATTTAAAGCACATAAAACGGGTTAATGCTTGAGTTTCTCATTTTTCGATTTCTGGTGATATTTTATTGGTATTTTGAGCCAAATGTGTGACCCCCTCTTATTCACTTGTCAGGCAAAATGGTGCGAGTTAACGTCCTTAACGACGCTCTTGTGTCAATTTGTAATGCTGAAAAGCGTGGAAAAAGGCAAGTCCTCATTCGACCAAACTCCAAGGTCATCGCCAAGTTCCTCACGGTCATGATGAAACACGGTAAGTCGATCGAAATCGGAGTTGTTGTCTTTGCACTGGATCTAATTTGACTCGCCAATCATAAGTCTTCTGCGGCATTTGGCACGTGTGTATTGAAGTAATACCTTCCACAAGGCTACTACATTCAAAATAAATATATTAAATGGTTGTAGGAGGAAATCACTGTTGTAGAAGCGTGTGTGTATCAGACTTGAGATCGACTCAGCCGAGTGAACTGGTTATAACCAGCCTTCCATCTTCTATTAAACTTCCAGGTTACATTGGGGAATTTGAAATCGTCGATGATCATCGTGCTGGCAAGATTGTTGTCAACCTTAATGGAAGACTCAACAAGGTTAGATAATGTTTTGGTGTAATCCATTCTCTTATTGGATTGATCAAAACAATAGTTCTTTATTTGTTAGCTGTAGTGTTTTATAGGATGTCACATTGTTAGATACCAGTCTAATGGGTCTTTCGTTTATTACAGAGTAGGGGGGAAGGAGAGTCAGCAGAATTAGGGAGGGCTATATTGGTTTTGAAATCTTGTCCAACTTATACCAAGTGATTTTGACGACTCTCCTGACACCCTCATGTCTTGTAGAAAGATTTAGCAACAAATACATAAGTGCAAGATGATGGTGTGACCACATTCTTATTATGCACATGCTGTCATCTTCAGGATTCAAGCCCTCAACAGGATGTGAAAAATCTACAATTAATATCCTGATGTGGACATAAATCAAGAAGTCAGCAGTGGCTGCATGAAAAAGAAAGTGCTCATGCTGTCATGTTGAAGTCCTTAAGGTTGATCACTGTCCAATACAGTGATCAACCCTAACTTTTTTCATCACTGGCCCTTGGGCTGGTGGAGCTGAGAAATCACTAGCCAACAGATAGCTCATTGGCTAGTGGTTCTCACGTTTTACTAGCCCAAAGGCAATTTTCATGAACTAGTGGACTGCTACTAAGGTCAAGCACTGTAATAAACAAGAGCCCCCTTATCTGGTTGGCATTTTTTTATTGTAACATGATTACTTATTCATTTGTATTATTCTACAAGATATCACATGAATTATTGTTTTGTTATTAGTGTGGAGTAATCAGCCCTCGATTTGATCTTGGTGTTAGAGAGATTGAACAGTGGGCTAGTGACCTCCTTCCTTCCAGACAGTTTGGGTGAGTAGAAACACTTATTTCAATGTAAATAAGAAGTTGTACCATTGATAAAGTCATGTTGTAATGATATAACATGCACTGTGATTGGTTAATTCATGTGCAAATGCTGCATCCTTTTAATGATGGACTGTACACGCTGACATGATCAAGAAGTGCACACACCTGTGTATTGAGAATTTCATTAATATTTTTGCAAATTTTTGTACTATTTTTGGCCTTGGCTATGTTACAAAAGGAATGGTCACGCTAAGTGTGAACCATTCTTTAGTGACATATTTAACTGAGATAATCTTGTTTACAACAACCTTACATTGCATCTTTCAAGGGAACAAGAAACATGTTTGAAAAATTGAAAAACATGTCGCTTTGAAGAGGATTACCTAGTTTTTTGTTGTGATAATTGAATTGAAAGTTGTTAGAATGACTGTCATGTAACAAACTTTCAAGTAACATGTAAACTTTTTAAGCAGTCATTTTACCATTTAAATTCATATTGTCCCTTGAGTTTCTTTCTTTCATTACTGGTGTCTTTTGAAAAAAAGGGGGGGGGGAGGAAACAGGAAGGTATTGTAGCCAAAGTATAAGGTCCATTTATTTAACCATACCACTAACTGTAGATATATTGGAGTTGATAACTTTCAGATTTCTAATCAAGACATCTGCTGCTATTTGTAGATATCTAGTATTAACTACATCAACTGGAATTATGGACCACGAAGAAGCCAGAAGAAAGCACACTGGTGGAAAGCTATTAGGATTTTTCTACTGAGAAAGTAGAATGTAAAAAATAAAATACACTTGCCAACAGAATGTTTTGTTTTGTTTTATGATTTTGACTTTAACAAAATAGTTGTTCCAGTTAATGTTAGACTTGAAATTTCTGCACTTTACTGAATGATTCTAGTTCTTATCATGTACAACTTTGACTTGGAAAACTATTTCTGGACATGTAGTACAGTAGTAAAAACTTAGACTTCCTCCAAGGTACAGACAACTCTTACTAACCCCATTAACCCATGCATCATACATACCCTTGAGTACCAGGATACTTTTAAGATCTTGTTCCATGTTTCCTAAAGGGATCCATACTTGTGCCTATGATATTTGGCATTGAATGAAAAGAATTCCCATTTTTCACTGCAAGGCTTTTACTTGTGGAAGGTAAAAGTACTGTGTGGCAGAAAATATTTTTCTCAGTTGTGTTGTGTTGAAGGGTATTTTCTATGAAATTGTAGTAAAAAGTTCGTGAATTTACTTGCCTAAAACATTTGACATTCTGTACATTATTACAAGGCAAAAGACATTTCAAGGTCGATTTTTTTTTTGTTTATTTTCTATTTATGTAACTTAAAGTACAGTTAGAGTGGTTTTTATTAACCCGTGAAACACACTTTAGCATAATACACTTTAATTTTCATTAGATCTCCAACAGTAAATGAAAACTTTTGCATTTGTTTCAATAACTAATCCTACAAGACAGACTTGCATTTTGTATGAAGTTGTCCTCTGTCTTTATTAAATATTTCAAGATATAAAGATGATATAATGGCTATTCCAGTTCCAGTAACAACTGCGACTCGAACTAAATACTACTACTCTTTATTACACTCTAATTAGTACACTTTGTTTCACGAGTTAAATGAAAACCACTAATCTGTGAGAGATTTCATTTAATTTGATGAAATAATTGCCTTTGTAACTGACCATATTGAAGAATTGATTCTAAAAAATAATTTTCAGATAAAAATCCTTCATCTTGAGAAGTTGACCTAAAAACTATTGAATACAAAATAAGAAGTGGATCCATTGTGCATGTTGGAGGTTGCTAAGATGTGAGAAGCATAAGAGATCTTCAAAGTGATGACGTCTTGATCTAGCACCTTCCAAATGTTTTGATGATAATGCTACTATGCATGTAGTTTCAGAAAATATCCACAACTTCCTCTTCAAGTGGTAATTATTTTAAAGAGAAGAGTAGGGAGTAAAGATATTTTAAATAGATATACTGGTAGTTCTAGGTCAGATCACACAACTTCATGGCTAGCATGCAAGGAGCAGAAAGCTGGAAGGAGTATACTGTTGCCTTGAGCATGAGACCAAGCACTTGAGAATTGGATAAATGATCACAGCTGTAAATGTCTTTAAAACTTGGTCTATCTTGAAGACGAATGTCATGTCCCTGTTCCCTTGCGTAAAAATCTGTATGCAAGAAATGCAAATAATGCGAATGCTGAAGCACCTAAACCTGCCATTAACCAGAAAGATCCCATGGAGTCTGCATTTGGACCACACAGATGGCTATAATGTGAAAGATATAATAACATTCTTAGAGAGAAAGTCAAAATTGGGCTTCCTTGGGTATACCACAGGGAACCCACTGACATAATTCTCTTTAGATTTCTAAGCTTTACTTACGGATACACTGCCATTTGTGCTAGCTTGACATATATGTCTGCATTCATCTCAGGTTTGTCATGGAAAGGCTATTGATAAAGAGAATTTAAAAAATCAAATTTTTCCCCCCAAAAGTGAGAGATTGGAATTTCCTAGGGGTGGGGTCAGGAGAGGGTGGGTGGAGTCTTTGATATTGTAGCACTTTTTCATGGAATTTTCTAGGGTTTAGAGTTGGTCATTTGAGTCTAAAATTGATCACTCCAAGGGAGAGGTACAGATATTTCTGGAAATACTGACATTAGAATGGATTATTCTTTATCATTCATTATTACCATGTGGACACTCGAACTGTGAACACTTCAGATTTTTTCTACATTTCCTAAAATGCATTTTTCATGTGTGAGAAAATGTTCAAACATTATTTTTAAAGATTCTTTATTGTTCTCTACCTCACAAAGCATTAAATTCAGATATAAAACTTTGAATTACTGTTAATCGTTAATGTTGAAAAAATGTGAAGTGTTCACGGTTCGAGTGTCTGCACAGTAATGAATTGCAGCTCGCAAAGCACAAAAGATGACCCCTTTTTTACTCTGATGAAGGGCAAAAGCTCAAAACGTCAGTAAAACAACTCATTTCAATAAGAAGCTGTCTGGTTTTACCAAATGAGACGTGTAAAAGTTTGTTTGGCAGCTAAAAGGTCAAGCACAAAAGTATGAGAATACATTAAAAGTGGTTATACTTTTGCATGTCATGCTGTAATTATAATGCATTTCATTAATACAACAACAATCAAATATGACTTCTTACCACTGGAGCTGGAAGTTTATTCAATGACGTGTACAGAGTAGGTTGTAACTCATATTCCTGAAGCCAAAAACAAATCCAAGAAAAATTTTTTTTAATCTATGGGTGGTACATATCTTACTGTTAGTTATGGAATACAAACCTGTCTAACTATAGATATATTGCTTTTGGTTGCTACAAAAAGACATGGCACAGTCTTGGGGAGTTTCTGATTAAAAAGGAAAAGGCAAAACAATGAGATTGATTAAAAAAAAAAAAAAAAAAAGAAAATAAAAGAAGGGAAAAAAAGAAGAAAACATGGCAATAAAAGTCATTGGCAAGCATCAATAACTGAAATCATATCGACTACCTGGAAAAGGTAACATACTTTCTAAAACAAACAAACAAACAAACAAAAAAAAAATAATAATGGATTTTGCAGTGGCATTTCCACGGAGTGGCTCTTCATCCACTGAGAAATCCAATTGGAATTTAGAATGTTGATTTTGCAGAGGGAGGAAAACCGGAGTACCCAGAGAAAAACCCTCGAAGCACAGGAGAGAACCAACAAACAACTCTACTCACATGTGATAATGAGTCCAAGTATCGAACCCAAGACCACAGCGGAGAGAGGCGAGTGCTCTCACCACTAAGCCACCCGTGCTTCCCAAAGGAAGCACAAAACAAACAAACAAGCAAACACTTAAGCTAAGAAAGGTACCTCATGTAGTTGTACAATCTGGGAGAAAGAAGCAGGATCAGTGGAGTCATACAAGAAACAAGCAACGTCACATCTGCGGTCATGGAGCAGCAAGCCAGAGCTTTCCCAGTCTATTTCACGCAACTACAGCAAAAACAAAAACAAAGTGAATGAAAGGGTCATACCAGGGAGGTGTATAAAATATTCTCAGTGGTGAAAATCCACATCAAAAGATGTTGATGAAAAAAATGAATGTGAAATCCTACCTACCACTAAATATTTCTCCTGTCTATGAACTTCCAAAAGGTTTATCACATAGTGTGAAACCATTTTGTCTGGTTTTAAACCCTGAAACATTTAAAAAGAAAAAAAGAAAAGAAAAAAATATCATTGTAGAGACTAAACTGCAGAAGACCAACAATGACAACTATTATTATTGCACTTATATTGGTAATAGTTTTACCTAGTTATACAATTATTTATTAATCAATTATTTTATCAGGGTTCTCAATAGAAATGAAAGTAAGTGGCATAATTTGCAAAGTAGCCGGAGCATATTTATAAGGTAACAGGCAAATATTTCGTGAATGATTTTGAAAGTAACTGGAGATTAACTAACTGACAACTGGTGAAAAAAGTCAACTACTGGCTACTATTGAGAACCCTGATCTTGAATTGGTAATACTATAATTTTTAAATACACTATGATGTGCATTCAAGCTTACCTTTGCTGATTTGTTGAGAAAAGATTGAAGAAATGCAGTCTAGGGAAAAAAGAGTAAAACATCTAGTAAGTTTTTGAAGCAAAATCTTGAAATATGTTTTATCAGAATTTGTTTTGTACAAGTATGAACCTGTCCACTTGCTGATGCCATTCTATAGATGAGTACAGCACAAGAACATAAGAAAACAATCTCACTTAAATTTTCCTATTAAATTTATGATACTTCAAAAGCTACCTTGCCTACTCCAGGAGGTCCAAACACATAACACTGAAAAACTGAACGAGTGGTTGATTTCTTCTGAACATCAACAGACTTGCTTCGTGTGACTGGAAAAGTAAAAATGTGTTCATGGCTAATCAAGAGAAGGATGATCATCAGAATGAAGAGAGCAAAAAAAAAAAAAAAGTTGATGTAGAAAAATGAGAGACAAGAGAATACTACCACTTGCGATCAACCGTATAGCGTAAACTTTTTTAAACATTGTTTCAAGTTTCAAACGATACGTTGTCTGGTGTCGGCGGCATCGTTTGTAGGCGTGAATGTTTGAGTTTTCACGTGCACAACGTCGAGTTTTGACAGGTCAAACTTTAGGTTTGTCTGTGGGAAACAACAGGTTTGTCTCGTTTTTTAGTCGCGTTTTGTACTGTTGTCTACGAGTTTGACCGCGGAAGAGAATACATTGATGCAATGGCAGTCCAGCTCAAGATACTATA
>WUAP02080001.1:0-17175 GCA_015163945.2 Stichodactyla helianthus
CTCTCTTGGATAATGTTTTCTACTTGTTCTAAACAGTAAATATTTTACTGTAAAAGTTTTCAAAAGCAAAAACTGCTTGGATGTCGGCACGCGTCAAGTTTCCGCCAAAGAGCAAACAGCCAATCAGCATCGCGATGGGCACGGACGGACGGAAGTGACGTATACCCACCAGGTGATCTCGGAAAGCGCGCAAAGCATTATTTTCTTTTTGGGAAAAGAATCAATCCCATCTACCATCGCGCGCCCAATTAAACAAAAATGGCGGCCAATGCTACCCGACTCACTCGAAGCCATTTTTCATAGCCATCTGATTAAATGTAAAGGGATTTTCTACCTAAGAAAGGTATTCATGTATACTAGTACCATGTCTGCATTACGAGGGATTATAATTGGGGGGTGCCGTTTTCTTTATTCTGCAAGACGAAAAATGTTCTTATGTTCTTTGGTTTTATACTGCTTTGGATTTTTACATCGAAAACAGAATTTGGAAATTGTGTGATCGTCACTTAGCTATTGTGTACCAATTTGTATCCAGCTTGAAGGGAGATGTAAATAAATTCATATTTTCAAATATAATTTTATCGATTACCTTTATTATATACGTTTTAGAATCGTTTACCAAGGTAGTAGTGTTTTAGCGGAAATTTGAGAACAAAATCCACGCGCGCGCGTTCAACCGGGTGCATTAAAAATTTTGAGGACCGTACTATTTACTTCTTTCCATTTGTTTTATTGATATGAATAATCATGACAGTAACAGTTCTTGTCAGCGTGTGGCGCCTGTAGCCATACGTCAAGCCGGTATAACAATTTACTAAGACATAAATTTTAGACTCGTAAAATGTTTTAAATACACAGAAAAATGAGTTAAGAATTCACACGTGTATCGCACTTTCTGCCGCCATTTTGAATTTTCTAATATAAAAAGTATGCAAGGAGTTCTGGGATTGATTATTTTCCTAAAAAGCTATTCGCAGTCTGATTGGCTAAAAGAAATCGGCGAGATCACCTGAGAGCCATGAAAAATCAACTCGATGGGTTACCATTTTGTCTAGAGTACGGTGCTCGGCCCGCGCGGGAGCTCCGCTATTAAAGTTGAAGATTTTTGTATATTGCAGAAATATTTACAACAGCATTCCTATGGCAATACAGTAGGAGATGACATGTGGACTGCTTTGCAATCAGTAAGTACACAAACCTACCTGCATTTTGCTTATACGTGATATGATCCTTTTTTTTAATAGGATACAAATTTAGCTTTTCCTGGTTTTTAATTTTTCGCACTTTCTGGACAAAGTTTTGGAGTAAAAATGAAAGCTACGAGAGGAATTATAGTCCGGCAGTTTGTTTTTACATGATCTCTGAACGCCAACAAATCAGTGCCTTGTATTAAATTAAAATTTAATGAGGATTCATCATAATCATTATCATCATCATCGCTATTAGTATTATTAGTATTATTAATATCATTAGTATTATTTGAGATTTTGCCCGTCATTCTGGTGCTGTACATCCCCTTCATGTGCACCAAACTCCCAACCCTTTAACCCATTCCGCTATTAACCCAATAAGAGATTGTTAGTAGAGGACTAGCACTGAGGATGGGTCACTCTCAGTGTTTCTTTACTTCCTCAGTGGTTCCTTTAATTCCATCCGATGCAGGTTAAGGAAGTGAACGGGACTGCCATTTTACTTGATCACCCGAGTCAAAGCCGAGAGGGCCAAACGATTTGCAGATGTATTGCAAAGGCAGCACCTTCTCTCCCATTTTTTAAAGACCCTGAAAGTTGGCCCAGCCAGGGTTGAACCCACGATCATGCTCTCTCAACTGAGCTAACTAGGTGGCGGTGAAAAATATGTCAGCATACTACGCAGCTCAGTTTAGTTTGGAGTGTCAGAAGTTTTCTCATGTAGTTTTAACTTCACAATGTTCCTAAGGCCAGCCGTTATGACGGACCGTGAGAATTACCGCTTCTGTTTGGCTGAGTTTTTTCCACACTGCTTCAATATTTTAGCTCAAATAAAATCAGCCAATCAGAAGCTATCGTTCCCTATAGAGCTATTAAGTACGACGTCACTCCTATGAAAAAAGAGGCTTCCGGATCCAAAATGAAAATCATTTCTGTGAATATTTTTTCGTCATTGCAGGAATTGTCGTACTCAATTAGTATTATTGCAGGTGAAAAATAAATTGTTCATTATATTTTTGGCATGATTTTAACAGATTTTCTGAGAAAATGGACCCGGAAGTAAGTCACATCTTAAAAGCTCTACAGTCTATTGTGGCGGTTGCCCTTAGAAACGTTGAATTAAGGAAGACGTTCAAACTTTATGAGAAAATTTCTGTCACACTAAACTGGGAAGCGTAATATTTGATAACAATTTATTTAAATATTATTATTATTTCTTTATTTTCTAAGGTGTGTCCATCAAATGGTTGCGAAAATATAAAAGAAACTATGACTCCTTGGATGACGAAAACAGGCTACCCAGTACTGACGATAGAGAAGTCGAACACACCAAACAAATACATAGTAACCCAGGAACACTTCCTTTACGACAAGACTGCTAAACCACATGACTCAATGTGAGTTCCTTCTCAAGCTCATGTCTTTTGTTTATGTTTTAATTATTAGTTTCCTTCCTTCTTTGGTTGGATTTTTATAGCTTTCCGAAACTAACAATAATCACTGTATACTAGTGTCTTTTGACCCACTGCTTCGCTTTGATTCATTTGCATTAAATTTGACGTGGCACTTTGCATGAACAGATGAGTTTCCATGTGCAGTGAAGGATATTAAGCTACTTTATCTATATTATGTAAAGTGCGTCTAAAAGTCTAGAATAAGAAACCAGTGAATAAGACCGAATGGAAATATTACGTCTAGCTAGACTTCCCTCCTAATCAGTCCATTTGGTTTAGTAATTCCCAAGTAATAGTTCAAAACGTTCCTGGGCATGTTAACAGTACTTCAAAAAGCACTCCCACCCCAAAAACCGGTATGTAGTAAGCTACTGACACCACAATTCGTGAGTACGACTGACCTAGCAATGATGTTAATTGGATATCACGCTATCATAATCTGGTGGCTAGTTCAGTTTTGTGTGGTAGAGGTGATAGTGATCGACTTTTTCTTGGTTATCCCCTTGAAAAACAGTGTTTTCACAGAGTTTGAACGTTATTGCATGTATGCTTCTTGGGCCCGGGTGAAACGTTGTACTTTCTTCACATGAGCCCAACCCTAATGCAAATGATCCAAACAATAGGTTTTGCTCATTTGCATTAGGTTCGGCTCATGTGAAGTACGGCGTTTGACCCGGGACTAAGATTCTATGATATCAAGGATTAAATATGCAACCTCTAGTGTTAGATTTGACAGTCACGAACCAGTAAATGCTTTCACCCTGCCACACTGCGCTTCAGTATCGCGTCTGGAGGTCCCCCCCGGGCTGGAGGTATGGCCCTATGATCAGTTATTGATAAAAAAGTAATCTACGATTTTCTACGAATTTAATCAAATTTAAAGTGCAGTCCTAGTAAGGCTGTTTTCGATATTTTTCTTTGTAGATGGAGTATTGATTTTACCTACAATACTTCACCGAGTAAATCTAGTGTTAAGCCATCATCGACGAAATCCAAATGGATCAAAACCGTGAAACAAGGTAAAATATATTACCATGGGTAGTAGGGTAGGGATGGATGACTACATGGCATGGTTATGGATAAGGGTTATTGAAGAGATGGAAAGGTAAAACTGAAATAAATGAATAAATGGGCGAATTAATAAATAAATATATGGATGAATAAATGGATGAATAAATGGATGCACAAATAGAAAGGATAAAGAGAAAAATAACATCTTGGCGGGAATGCACAAATAGATGAATTAACTATAATGCAAATGATAAATTTTGATATTGATAATGAATCTTTAGGAAAATTCCGAAGGAAAATTAGGAAAATTGAATTTTACGAGAAAAACGAGTGAATTTCTTTGAATGCTATACTGGACAGACTCACTCGACCCCAGCTTTTAAGTTGTGACATATTTCCGGGTCCATTTACACAGAAAATCCGCTAACACGAAGCCAAAAATGTGATATGTAATGTATCCTCCATCAGAAATCATAAGGGTTTGATACAATAACTATTGCCACGAAAAAGAAGTTCAGAAAAGTCCTTTTTCATTTTTTCTTGTACGAGTGACGTCACACTTAAAAGCTCTATAGACGAGTTCGTGCTTCACGTGGGATGCTGGGTAATCAGGGCATCATAGTGGCTGATTACAGTAAATATATAGAGAAATTGTAGAGTGTATTCCTCTTTTACTGAGTTTGAAATTGCAATTTAAAAAAATCAATATATGGCGATTGGAAGTCTGCATATTCCAATGGACATTCTCGGAGTTACCCATAATTCTCCTTGATTTAGCGCGTGCAAAGGAGGTCAGGGTCTGGTTAGGAGCAAAGTATATGAAGGAGACCATGGAAATTTGAACGGAAAACAAACAGCGTTTTGTCAAATGTGGATTAAAATGCTAAAGAAGGATGTAAATGGTTTTACCAAATGGGACATCCGTTCTTATGTTTAAACACAGTGCACGAATTTTCTGAAAACTACGATAAGTTTTCAACGTTTTTTACCCTGACCTCGCTAGCGCGCGCAAATCCTAAAGAATTGTGAGAAACTACGGAAAGTCCGAGCATACTTGGGAGGATTTGAAATCTGACGCGATAGGAGTAGAAGATCGCACTCTCAAATTCTCTATACATTTATTATGATCGGCCTCCATGTTGCCTTGCCTTACCCGGCATGCCACGTCAAGCGTGAACTCGTCTATGGTTGCATGAAGGGACGAATGGTCGAATGGAAATGACTGATTGTCCATATTAATTTGGTTCTGAATATCTTTTCGCAGTGGAAATAGACTGGGACGGTAATGGCTGGATTAAGGGTAATGTAGACCAGACTGGGTTTTACCGGGTAAATTATGATGACCAAATTTGGACGAACCTAGCTGAACAGCTCCAGCACTCTCATGTCGTAAGTGCGTTAGTACATTACCAGGCGCGGATCCACTGGGCGGAGAGTGAACAAGGGGAAGACATCACCCTCCTCCCCTTTGAAGCAGTCATGGCATCATACAGACCCTACATGCTATAAGACATGTTAGACATTTACCCCTCTCTTATAAATCCTGGATCCGCGCCTCATTATCAAACAAAGCCAACATTTTGAATATAATTAATATTTAATCTTCATGTCTCATCAGTTAGTAGCTGTTGTTGTCATTTTGCGAAAGAAGTGGTATTATTTGTAGGTTTTTTCAGAAGCTGATCGATATGGCTTGATTGATGACGCCTTCAATTTAGCTAGGTAAGATCAATGTCACTGTCACCGCCACCCCCCACGACCACCGCCGCCAACACCACCACCACCACCACCACCACATCATCATCATCACCACAACCATCATCACATTACCACCACCGTCATCATCATCACCACAACATTATCATCACCACCACCACCGCCGCGCCGCCGCTACCACCACCACACCACCACCATCATCATCGTCACCACCGTCATCATATCAACAACTACATAAATTTTACCTCGCTGCATGCTTCATAACATTCAGTATACTTGTCAAACATAGTAATTACATTCTTTCTGACCTTGATTTCAGAGGTCAAAGGTTGAACATCACCAAAGCTTTAGATATGACAAACTATCTAACAAACGAAAAAGACTACCTTCCATGGACTTGTGTACAGAAAAATATAGGATACATTCAAAGTATCCTACCCCATCATAGTCACACGTATCATCATTTAAAGGTAAGTAGGGGATCGGTCATTATTTATGTAGAGCGTGGGGGGGGGGGGGGGGGGGGGGAGGAAGAGGGGTACCTAGTACCTACCCACTGAGTAGATGGGTAGCTGGTAGTGGATAGGTTGGTAAGTAGGTATATAGTTAGGCAGGTTGGTAGGGCAGGCAGGAAGGTAGGGAGCTGTAAGGGCGAAAGGGAGAGCTATTCCTGACTTGAAAACGGCTAGTATTACAACGACTGACATCTCTAGAATCTATTTCATTTTATCTGTCTATCCCATCCTCCATTACTAAAACTTCCTAAAGTCAAAGATAAATTTAGTTAATTGCTCAAGATTGGGTTTCGGAAGTATCTGGCAATAAATGAATATGTTATGAGGAAGATAATAATGACGAGAATAACAATACTAATAGTAATAATAACTATAATAATAATAATGAAAATGAAAATGAAAATGATACTGATAAATGGATAATGATGACGATGATGATGATGGCGATCAGGATGACCACGATCATGATGACATGACGACGACGACGATGATGATGATTACAATAATGCGTGCAGAAACGAGGCTCCGGTAAAATGGAAGAATAATTACAACTACATTTTTTTCACGGAGCCTCGATTCGGAACCTTTTTCGTTTCGAAATTGGGTGATATATACTTATTTCAAGAAAGTTAGTCACCAAAAACCTACAAAGCTGAGACCGTGGAGGATCATGGGAAATTACTTAATTAACAAGTAATGTCACTTGACACAAATTTAAGTTTTCGAATGGTCACAGGAGATGAAACTGACTGGCAAAAGATTTCAAATCCATTAAAATAGTTATAAAAATATGGTAGAAACATATAAAATGTATCTACCCATAATTCCTGTCGGTCTCAGCTTTCTAGGTTTTTAAGTGACAAACTTAATTGAAATAAGTATATGTAATCAGGGATAAGAATGTTAACGATGGTACATAATAATATCGATGATATAAAAAAGTAGTAATGATGATAATAAATAATAGTAA
This sequence comes from Stichodactyla helianthus, assembly GCA_015163945.2. Lineage (NCBI taxonomy): Eukaryota > Metazoa > Cnidaria > Anthozoa > Actiniaria > Stichodactylidae > Stichodactyla > Stichodactyla helianthus. The sequence goes on from WUAP02080001.1 coordinate 6,857, forward strand.
TACATAATTATAATGATTCTGGTGTTGATGATGATGATGATATGCATAACCATTACAATAACATTTTTAAAATAATAAAAATAGTTTAAAATGCTAAAATATATAATTTTTATTAAACTTTTGTTCGATAATATTGTTGATAGTAATAATTTTAATGATAGTAATGGTGATAATTATAATAATTAAATAATAATACTAAGATTTAGAAGGTTAACTTCAGATGAACGGAAACACGGAGTCACGTGATTATAAGATCCCACAAACGATATTGATACCAATCAATAAACTGCTCACAAAACAAGGAAAACCTATAATCATTAATGGCTTTGTCTGTAATTTGTTATCTGGCTATTTCTACAGGAAGGTCTTGAGTTTTTTTGCCGACTGAAATATCAAACTCAGGGAGACCTATATGTTTAACACTAGAGACTAATGGTGTTGATATGATTATAATCGATATCAAACGGACGTTGTGTATTGATTTCAAAGGGTTGAAAAAGGATGTTCTAGAACGATTTGTCTCGGTGGATGTGGAGATATTAGATTACCTGTCAGTTTGACTACAGCATGTAGTTTATATTGTTTCTAGATTCGTGGTATAGACCGTATTCACTTGGGCGTGATATTTTTCCATTACAGACCTCTTGGAAATAAGATTCTTTGTATAAGATTTATCCATATTAATGTATCTGCCCGAGCGTTACCATTAAACAAAGAAAAGGGAAAAAAAGAAAAGAAAAGAAAAGAAATGACACATGGGAAAACATGAATACGGTCTAGTTGATTTCTTAAGTGTAAATAGATAATAGAGGTTTAAAGAAAGGTTTTACGCTGAACAATTTCAATTAAGTAACGGACTTAGCCGTTGGTTGGGTAATAGGTTAGCTGTATTTTTAGGAGAAAGCCGGAAAGCCCTTCGACATGGATTACCACTTAGTGATCCGTGTTCACACAGTGAAATGTTGCCCAGGTATCAGGGATACCTTCTTCAATCCCTGAGCGAACCAACTTTACATGAGACATTATACTTTTTGACTCAGCTAGGAGGGTGATCCTACTGAAGACACCCGCGCTTGCGACAACTTTTTCCCTTGTAGACGCGAGAACTGCCCCTAAACTAAGGCCCGTTTACACTAGAAATTTTGTCGCGCGACTTGAGCGACGATTTTACGACAACAGATGGCTGCGAAGTCGCCACATGCTCGAAATTTAGGGAAAAATCGCGGTTATAAGTTCACTTGAAAAGTAACAAACGCCGCGCGCTGTAGTGTCTTCCCCCCTTGGAAGAAATGTTCAGTACTCCTGACGAAGGTCAAAGGTAAACGTTCCTTTCTATTTTCCTTTTTCTCCGTCAATGAATAAGGGCAATAGAAGCACAAATACAGACAGTTTCAATTTCATCATCCATGATGCAAGGACGTTCACCAACAACATTGCCGTAAAATCAGCATAAAATCTCCGGCCGTTTTCATGCGCATTTTGGGGTTACGATAAATTCTCCATTGAAATCGCCGCTCAAATCGCGCGAATTAACGGGCCGAGACATTTTTTTTGTTCGAGAATACGTCTCTCCAATTAAAACAAGAGAGATGACACGAGTTTATAGGAGAGAATTTCTTAAATTCTGCCTGAGTTGGCTCACATAGGAGGTTCTTTCTGGAATTAGTGACTTTTTTTTTTTAATGTTCACTGCTCCTTACACATATTCATCACTCAGATAATTATTTTTAAAAGTATAAATGCAACTTAACTGTGACCATTCTGCTTAGTCAGAGAGTGGAGTCGACCCCAATGAATCTCTCGCTTTTTTCAACAGACGACTCTTTCTGTAATTTAAGTAGCTCGATACTAACCTTTGGACTAAAAGAACTACCGATACCAGAAAGGAGTTGATTTACCTTAGTCAATTTGAGTGTATTGTGGAACAACTCCAAGAACGGTTCGAACTTAGTTTGGCTTGCTGAAGGATACACTCCTGTCCATAGCTTATAAGGCTTACTAGATTTTACTCAGACAATTAATGAGTCGCATGCTACTATTCGGATATACAGTCAAAATACATTGGGTTTTCCCGAGATACCGATAGCACGGTGTATTGTGGTCTAGCTTCCGGTAATGCCTTACATGGTATTGCTCGTCGAACTCGGGAAAAGTTAAGGGAACTCGGGAAAAGCTCAGAATAGGTTGTCCTTTCGATGAATTAAAATTTTACCTGTTCTTATTTAAAGTGTTTCTTTGTTTTGGCTAAAGAAATGATTACCAACATAAAAAGTCACTCAGTTATCAAAAAAAAATATGCAGAACAGAAGCAACTATAAACAGTAAAACTATCAAAGTGCCTATAACCCTTCTGAAAATATTTTTCAGTTGATCCTATGATGGGGTCAGCTGTTGAAAACACAAAAAAATTACATAGTTTGAGTGCGGCTTCTCGAAGTTATAGAGGTTTTTCCATGCCATATGCTAATGACTGTGACGTCAGGGGAGTAATCATTCAATGTACAAAACATAACTGGCAAAGATAAATTGAATTTGAAATACATTGTTTTATCCATTTTTCACAAGGAACATCAAATAACCATAATTTACTCCTCTGACGTCACAGGCGTTAGCATATGGTATGGACAAACCTTTATAACCTTAAGATGCCGCACTCAAACCGTATAATTTTTTGGGGTCATTTAACAGCTGACCCAATGCAGAATCAGTGCTGAGAATATTGTCGGAAGGGTGATGGGTACTGGGACAGTAAAAAGTTGCGATAAGAAAGAAAACATCTCTCTAAAATCGAAAAGTCCATTCTTAAAATCCAATCACTGGGGAACCATATAGAAAATAGATAATCAGATCCTTCATAAAACAAGAAAAACCTTATCATTTAATTTTCCCTTCAGTAACTACTAATTTAAACCATTTTCCTTTCAAAAACATACACTTAAGAGTTTAGTTATACATAATGTATTCAATCTTAATTTTCCTTAAGTTCTTCATGTTAGTAGGCGATAAATATAAAAACGAACCCGCTTGATCACTGTCATCCGTTCAAAAAAGTACACATATATATACATATATCTATACATACACACGAAAGGGGTACGTGCTGTTTCCACTAAGGAAAATTTTCTATGACGTGCCGTTTCTAAGGAAATAATTCTGGTGCCAGGTATGGGGTTAATGTAACTTTCGAGACATTTGCCGACAGATACTTCTCGGGATCTCTCCATGGCACGTTTCTGGATAGTTTTGTGTAAATATCGTAAATTCCTGCCAAGCACTGCTAATGGTGCCAGGTATGGGGTTAATGTAACTTTTGAGACGTTTGCTGACAGATACTTCTTGGGATCTCCATGGCACCTACGTTTCTTGATAGTTTTGTGTAAATATCCTGAATTCGTTATTTACGACTTCTATGAAAAAATCGGGGTTTTTTTTAGTTTTTTTTTTTTTTTAAACTGCAATCACAGCTTGATGCCTTCATCAACAATTGTAGTGACTGGATCTTGATAGATAGAAAAGGTAATTGAATCAGTCGTAACTGGAAGCCAAAGAAGCTTCACAGATAAGTAAATAGGTGAATTGTTAGTAAAGAAGGATAAATTGGCGCGATCATTTTCAGTGCGAATGGCTGAATGAATGAACCGCGCAACTGACAAAAGGAAAGTTGTTGACAGATACGATAGTTAGAAAGTTTCTGATTACTGAATATCGACCGGAATAAATAAGATCTCTTATTATTGAGTAACAGGAATGAATAATTAGCTGCTGAAAAGTTCTAGAATCAAAAATAGACAAAATACCGAGAAAGGAAAATAAAAGTAGACAAACAGACAAATATATATATATATATAATATACTATAATATAATTAAGTAATTTTGGTTCTTAACTCAATTTTTACCGGTTCAGTTTTTGCTATTTTGACAACCAGCAGAGGCACGCTTTAATATTTTTACCATTCTTAGAAAATGCTAAAGAAAGTACGAGTATCATGCGCAGCTGTGTTACCTCTGACAATTGTGTCCGTGGGCTCAATTCTAAGAGTTTGTTGCTTCTGTCTTATTTGTTTTAAGGGTTTCTCCAAGTTCTATGATTATCCCTCCGCAATATTCCACGCCTAATCACTCGAATTCGATCAAGGAATGCGGGTCAAAAGTTTGCAGGTAGTAAAAGGCTATTCGCAAGAGAAGTACCTTCGTTTTAAAAAAATAACAGTAATTAAGTAAAGCCCAACCCTTTTTAAAAATTTATGCTTTTACAGTGACCCTACCTAAGTTCTCTTTCCTCTAGATAAACCCAGTAAACACACACGTTTTTATTTGTTTCGTCTTTTGAACATCTTTCTACAATTAAGCAGCATCTTGTGGCATAGCATCCCCTTACAAAGGAAGCGATTCAAAGGCCACTAATAAACAAATTGAAAAGCCAATAATGGGCTTTAATCACGCGGTGGCCATGTTTAGGGTGAACTCGTTCTGAAGTGTTTGAATACTAGGCTACGCAGGGGAAGCGTATTGTTTCAGCCAACATGACCGCCGCGTGATGAAAGCTCATTAGTTTATTAGTGTTTTTCTCACGGTTTTTAGTCGGAGAGCGAAGCACGGAAGTACAAAAGCAAAATCAACTTGACTGCTGTTCTTACTTCAAAAGTTGCCGAGAACATCTTGCGCAATCTGCCGCTGACCCTGGGTCTCAAGAGGTGTTTTGAACAAAGACTTCGCCGTTTCTTTCCCCGCAGAAAAAAAACAATAATAAATATTATTTAAAAATTTTTTTTTGACGTTAATGTACCTTGACTCGAGGACATAAGAAAAGGCATAAACAGAGACAACAGAGCTTTGTAAAATTTGACTCCAGCGATTGAGTTATACAGGATTATTATAAGTATTATGTATTAACGTGATATTTGTGGCTATTTCAATCGTCATTCTTATTGTTACTGTTATTAAGTTTTAAGTTTTTCTCCTTACCGTTATCATTTTTTATCTAGACTTTGCCGACTTCCAAAAGTGATTAACTAATTATCAATAATTAATAAAACCAAAGCACTAGTAGTAAGCTACAAAACTTTTATTACATATGTACATATATATAAGTATAAATAAAGAGAAAGCCAAGACGATCAACTTGTAACTTAAATACTGTTTAATTGTACGTTTCGGCCATTCGGTCTTCATCAGCTAAACATATATATATATATATAATGAAAAAGTAATGTGAAGTCCTCATCGACTATGAAAGTGCTCAATAGATTAAACTAGAGCTGTGTATACATAGATTTTTGGATTGACTACTTGATCTTTATTGCTACTCAGAGTTTCATGCTTACAAAGCAATCATCAGGCAACTGACTAACTTTACAAATGCGTGCAAAGATATATTGATCCCATTTACAACGATCATGTGATAGATGCTTATCACTATAGAAAAATAAGGTATAATAATGGCTACTGGTTTACCTAGTTATATATATATATATATAATTTTTGAAAAATACCCTTTAACACATAATACACCTGTTTTGATCTGGCACAGAGAAAGGTCTACTTTTCAATATTGTGAACTAGTCGAACTAAATATAGCACATGCTGATTATACGAGTCAATAGATTCCAAAACGTTTTTGTATTCGCTTCCTTATCTTTCGGAATAATTCTAACCTTTTATCTTTAAAATGAAAGAGGTTTTATTGTTTCTCGTGATGTTTGTGAAAAACTAAGAAAAAAAAAGTAACCAACTTTTGCTTTGAAAAAACTTAGTTAATATGAACAAGAAAACACACGATTGCACAGAAAAGTAAGAAAGTAAGTATGAAAATACTCGAATGTTTTTGTATATAATTTTATAGACCATGCAAGTTTCAATAATAGACTACCAAAATGGTTTGACTCTGGTTGTTGGTCCATTATCCTTCAGGACCCGCTTATTCCCATCTTTAATCTTTAAAATCGAAAAGGTGCATTGTTCCTCTGAAACTGCGTAGAGAAGTGAAAGATTTGCCGAGTTTAATGTTACATCCGTCGAAGATATTGCTCGCTTGGACAGGAGAAAAATATACTGACATATATCTGCATGTGCATGTACTTTAATAGACCATGCTCTCTTGACATGAACCAACACTTGCACAGGACAGTACTGAAATATATTTTTATGTATGTATGTATGTACTTTTATAGACTATGACCAGTGCGGAGAGCCAATCGAAGAGCGAAATCCTGGAACACTTTTATTTATATAACTAAGTACATTTAACAGATGAAGATAGCGCAAGTGCGTGGGGAAAAGACTAGAATAGTATTTACTTTAGGTAAATGCTTTGTCAATTCTCCATTTGATACCGAAAACAATGCCAGTCATTGAAAAGTGTAATATGGGATTATTTCTAAGAATTTGACCACCAATATGCGTATAAATGTTCTGTTTGCGGGACCAAGACCACGGCGCTTGATAGGTACCTAACATTTCCGACATCTTGCATGATTCTTTAAGTTTGCATCATATGTTTTAAAATAGAACTGAATAGATCGAGTTTAAAGTAAATATTTTGTGGGCCGATTGCGCTCAGAACTCGACAATATCCGCGATTTGTCTCATGGAGGTGTGTTTGTCTTTTTTAATGGAAAAGGAAAGACTCTTTTCATTCCAAGAAATTTCGGTAATCATTACTGTTATTTTACTTATATTTGTGGTTTAGATTAAAACTTTCGTTTTCTGGCTTGCGTCGATTCGACTCACGTCGGAAAAGCTTTCGGTTAAAGACACTTCTCTCACTAACTCCAGCTGAAAAAAAGAAACATAAATTTGCTTACAGTGACCTTAGACATTGAGGTATAAAAATATATACAAATATATTCTGTTAGTTCTTACCAGTATTCTAAAGCTAAGTTCAATAGTACTGCGCTTAGAGTCAGTACAGTGTCGACCCTTTTGCGGATGTCGCCGTCAAAGAGACTCCGAAAAACGACCCAACAATTTATAATACAGACAAATAGTAATGAAATCTGAATTTTGTCAATTTAAGAGACAAAAATTTCAGAATTCATTACTGAGATGAAAGAATAATGCATATAGCAGAAGCCATTTTGAAACAGTAAATAACGAAGCATTCCCTTAGACCAAAGCTACGAAAAACGAGACAAAAGGATTTTGATTCCAATTTGCAACCAGACGCGTTTCGGTCGAGGAAATTTGACGTTCAAAATATCTGTTTGAGTAGTTTTTACGTTTTAGTTCGTTGTGTTTTTTGGGAGCGATTAACTTTTTCTTTCGACGCTCCGGAAGATTTCCCGCTGGATATATTGCTTCGTAGTGTTTTAGTTTGAGTTCTACATAATTTAAAATGCTAATCGAGGACCAGTTCCGGAATAATTCTTGATTGTAGGAACCCTTATCTAATGGAACTTTTTTAAATACAAGGAAATTGACTCGAATATTCATTTTTGTTCGTTCAATAAAACAGCATCGGTCCCAGGGCACTCGGTTTCCGTGCTTCTGAAAATCTTTTCTATAGTCCAAGGGTCTCCAGAGAGAGGTTTTATTGCTCGCTTTCCTTCCTAAAGGCCCTTTTACACTAACAGTTTTGTCGCGCGACTTGAGCTACAATTTAATGACGATTTTACGGCGCACAGATCGCCGAATGCTCGACAAATTCGCCATAGTGAAATCGCCGCTTAAGTCGCGGGACAAAATTGCTGGTCTAAACGGCCTTAAGGGTGATTGGTATTATTTGCCCTTGGTTATACCTTATCGTAGTTCAACAATGATGCAAACATTATGAAAGAGAATGCGTTTTTTTTTAAAATGAAATTTCAACCACCTTCGGAATACTCCAGTTTCGAGTTCTCTGTTGCTCAGGGTTAGCCTCGTTTTTGTGTGCAATCTTCACATGTTTAGGTGAAGGTCCGTAGAATTTCAAAGTGTTTGTATTGTTAAAATTGTCTAAAATTGTGCATTCTTTACTTCACCGTTGGTATTTGTGAATACTTCGACACTGAAATGAGGCTAATCCTGAGCAAATGAGTCTGTAATCAAGAAACACAGCGGTATTTGACGAACTCGAAAAGGGTCTATTAGACCGAATTGATGTGGAAGATTATACTACTGCTTCTTTTGGGATACGTTAGACTGAGGGTTTGCTATGCTTTATCAGCGTTTGAAAACTCCAAAATAAAGTTGGATAACTTCTATTGCGACGCCGCACACTACTACTGAAAAGAGTGCACCATAGAGAAGAAATATCCAATGTAATTCTAACTATTTTAGCGATTTTGCAATTGACCAAGCTGGGCTGGGCACTACTTTAGTCTTTTATAGGGCACTCCTTGCCATATTTAGTTTGGAGATTTTAAAAAAAATGTTTGGTAAATTTTGTTTTTTAGTTTGGATTTGTTTAATTACGTCTAGGTTACTGCCGGACTTTCTTTGGCATGATTATGCATATCTACGCTACACATGGCTACGTATGACGATTTCTCCCTCGGACATCGCGTATCATTCACTAGGAAACTAGTACACTGCTGAGTAATAAACTCACCCTGGGAAATAATTCTATTGGTTATATAAAAAAAAACATATTAAAAAATGGTTGAACTGACCTTAATTTAAATAAATAAAGACCGGTATTCTTGCCGCAATAGAACTTTGGCTGCATAGGGTGATAACATACCGTGCCGATATGATGAACGTAACTGAGGCAAGAGTGAATATGACTAGACTAGAACAGCTTCGTGTTGAACAACATTATTTATGTACGAAGTGTTGGAACCATCAAAATCCTTTCAAAACTGACATGATTTTTGCCGCTCTTTCTAAAACTTAATAAAAGCTTTATGAATCATTGTAATGGGGCGTGTTAACTTCATGGTTTTACGCTCAGTGTATGCCAATAAAATATAAACTTGTGTCATTATTGCAGTATATTACTTGCTATAACTTATTAAAATGTTCACCGCATAAGTCTATTTTCATGTCAGGTGAAGGTTTTTCTCATATTGGCTTTAAATAATTTGTTTATGTAACATTACCTAGTTGAATGGAATTGTTTATTTCAGCTGCTCCAGCAGGTCAAATTCTTATTTTTTCGATGTCGGTCGGTTACGCCATTGAATATTAGAATGTTACCAACTGAATCAATATTTTAATCAATGAACTTGAAGTAGCTGTCAGTCACTCCCTTGGAAGTGTAAATTTTCAATTGCAGATTGCTTCTCTCCCGACTGAGTTGCAGATTCTGTTTGGAAGCAGGAGGCTTCGATATTTTAATCAATGCAGGGTCACAAACAATAAGATCTGAATGGAGGCTCCGTGGAAACAAATAATAATTGAATATTATATAGATATCGATAATTATTATATCCACATCTACTGGATATGAGCAATCGCGCACTCTGATTGGTTCCTCTCCTACTAGGCTATCAGCTCATATCCCGTGAGTAGAGAATTAAACAAAATGGCGGAGCGTTTCGCCGAACTTACTGAAGACGAAATAAAATCTTTACTAGAAGACAAAACTCAAAAAAAAAAAAAAAAAAAAGCAACAAAGTTTGGAATGAAAGTATTTGATGGTTAAGAACGTATCATTTTTATTTGAATATTTCACTACACATGCTCGCTTACAGTTTCTTGCAATTTGTCACGTCCTCGAAAAGCGGAAGTGATCTTGTAATTTTTTATTTCGTTTTTTAAACTTGAAAGTAATTAAAATGCTATATTTCTTACAATCCAGTGGAAGGGATATAATAAAAACAATTATTCTACTTAATCTCGACGTACATGGCTAATAGTCCACTCGGCGCTGCGCGCCTCGTTGGCTATGAGCTCATGTACGACTCGATTCCGTACACAGTGTAGATATCATTTTTATCCTTCATGTGAGGATATCACTGTTGTTGTTATTAACATTTATAATCTATTATAAATTATTATACATTCATAACAAATTACATTCATTCGCATTAGATATTATCATAGAAATTACATTAAACATTAAAACATCAAAAGGATAACGAAGAGAAAAGGAAAAAAAACTTTTAAAAAATAATACGGTGTGGCCAATAGGATTTCTTCATTGTGTAAAACTGATATTTTCTCATAAAATAACATGTTATTTCACATGTAAAAATACGGTCACCGTGGTAGCATCTTTCATCGATAATTATATAATAAACAGAATATTTACACAAGCGCCCGGAGATACGAATTTTATCTTCTCGTGTTGAAAATATTATTATCGTGTTGAAGATCTTTTCAAGTAGTATACAGATGGTGCTTCTGTATCAACGGCATTTTAGTAAAACAGTATACAGATGGTGCTTCTGTATCAACG